>JAODAL010078714.1:0-12820 GCA_025379985.1 Phyllomedusa bahiana | reverse complement strand
GGGGGTTTGGGAAGTTTTGGGGTTGATGTGTAGAAAAGGTTTGGGGACTTGTTTGGTTGTGGGGTAATGAAGGATCTGTATGTAGTAGGATCGACTTAGGACTTGTATGATAGATGTGTGTAGAAGGACAGTATGAAGGACTTGTATGTAGTATGAAGGACTTGTAGAAAAGGACTGTATGGAGGATGAGTAGAGGACTTGTATGAAGACTTGTATGTAATATGATAGGACTTTGTGTAGCTATGAGGAAGTTGATAGGATTAGATTATATAAGGAGATCAGTATGAAGGACTTGTATGTAGTATGAAGGACTTGTATGTAATATGAAGGACTTGTATGTAGTATGAAGGACAGTATGAAGGACTTGTATGTAGTATGAAGGACTTGTATGAAGGACTTGTATGTAGTATGAAGGACTTGTATGTAGTATGAAGGACTTGTATGTAGTATGAAGGACAGTATGAAGGACTTGTATGTAGTATGAAGGACTTGTATGTAGTATGAAGGACTTGTATGTAGTATGAAGGACTTGTATGTAGTATGAAGGACAGTATGAAGGACTTGTATGTAGTATGAAGGACAGTATGAAGGACTTGTATGTAGTATGAAGGACTTGTATGTAGTATGAAGGACTTGTGTGTAGTATGAAGGACTTGTATGTAGTATGAAGGACAGTATGAAGGACTTGTATGTAGTATGAAGGACTTGTGTGTAGTATGAAGGACTTGTATGTAGTATGAAGGACAGTATGAAGGACTTGTATGTAGTATGAAGGACTTGTATGAAGGACAGTATGAAGGACTTGTATGTATTTATATGGACGTTGTTGTGTAGTATTAAGGACATTATGAAGGACTTGTGTAGTATGAAGGACTTGCATGTAGTATGAAGAGCAGTTGTATGTAGTTATGATGGATTGTATGTTGTATGAGGGGCAGATATTTGGTACGTGTATAAGGACAGTTGAAGGCTTGGTAGTGTTTTGAAGGGCAGTAGTGTACTTGTGTTTGGGACTGATGTATGTATTGGTTTGGAGACGGCAATTTCTGTGTCTTGTATGTAGTCTGGGTTTGTGTGCAGTATAGCACTGTGTATGTAGGCTATGAAGGCTTGGTTGTGTTATGGGATTCCTTGTATTTATGAGACTTGGTGCTGTGTTTAGGAAGGCAGTATTGAAGTGTTTGTTGTATGTAGTATAACGGGCAATTAGACTTTTGTTCTTGACTTGGTAGTAGAGGGTTTGGTGGAGTTTTTCCTGTGTTTTTGATTGGTGTTTGGTTTGTTTGGGGCATTTTGCATGTTTTGTGGGAGCTGGTGTTCAGGGCAGTTTTTCCTATGTTCTTGGCTAGGTGCTGGTGTTTGGAGGCAGTTTCGCCTGTGTTCTGATGATGCTATGTTGTTTGGGGGCAGTTTTGCCTGTGTTCTTGATTGGTGCTGGTGTTTGGGGGAAAGTTTTCTCCTGTGTTCTTGCTTGGTGTGGTGTTTGGGCTGTTTTCCTGTGTTTCTTGGCTTGGTGCTGGTGTTTGGGGGCAGTTTCGCCTGTGTTCTTGGCTTGGTGCTGGTGTTTGGGGCAGTTTCTCCTGTGTTTTTGGGCTTGGTGCTGGTGTTTGGGGCAGTTTTCCTTTGTTCTTGACTTGGTGCTGGTGTTTGGGGGCAGTTTCGCCTGTGTTCTTGACTTGGTGCTGGTGTTTGGGGCAGTTTCTCCTGTGTTCTTGGCTTGGTGCTGGTGTTTGGGGCAGTTTCGCCTGTGTTCTTGGCTTGGTGCTGGTGTTTGGGGCAGTTTCTCCTGTGTTCTTGGCTTGGTGCTGGTGTTTTGGGGCAGTTTCTCCTGTGTTCTTGACTTGTGCTGTGTTTGGGGGCAGTTCGCCTGTGTTCTTGGCTTGGTGCTGGTGTTTGGGGCAGTTTTCGCCTGTGTTCTTGGCTTGGTGCTGGTGTTTGGGGCAGTTTCCCTGTGTTCTTGGCTTGGTGCTGGTGTTTGGGGCAGTTTTCGTCTGTGTTCTTGACTTGGTGCTGGTGTTTGGGGGTAGTTTCGCCTGTGTTCTTGGCTTGGTGCTGGTGTTTGGAGGCAGTTTTGCCTGTGTTCTAATGATGCTATGTTGTTTGAAGGCAGTTTCGCCTGTGTTCTTGGCTTGGTGCTGGTGTTTGGGGGTAGTTTCGCCTGTGTTCTTGGCTAGGTGCTGGTGTTTGGAGGCAATTTCGCCTGTGTTCTTGGCTTGGTGCTGGTGTTCTTGGCTTGGTGCTGGTGTTTGGAGGCAGTTTCGCCTGTGTTCTTGACTTGGTGCTGGTGTTTGTGGGCAGTTTCGCCTGTGTTCTTGACTTGGTGCTGGTGTTTGGGGGTAGTTTCGCCTGTGTTCTTGGCTTGGTGCTGGTTTTTTTGGGTTGGTGTTTGGAGGCAGTTTCGCCTGTGTTCTGATGATGCTATGTTGTTTGGGGCAGTTTTGCCTGTGTTCTTGACTTGGTGCTGGTGTTTGGGGCAGTTTCTCCTGTGTTCTTGGCTTGGTGCTGGTGTTTGGGGCAGTTTCTCCTGTGTTATTGGCTTGGTGCTGGTGTTTGGGGGCAGTTTCGCTGTGTGTTCTTGGCTTGGTGCTGGTGTTTGGGGGCAGTTTCTCCTGTGTTCTTGGCTTGGTGCTGGTGTTTGGAGGCAGTTTTGCCTGTGTTCTGATGATGCTATGTTGTTTGGGGGCAGTTTCGCCTGTGTTCTTGACTTGGTGCTGGTGTTTGGGGCAGTTTCTCCTGTGTTCTTGACTTGGTGCTGGTGTTTGGGGCAGTTTCTCCTGTGTTCTTGGCTTGGTGCTGGTGTTTGGGGGCAGTTTCGCCTGTGTTCTTGGCTTGGTGCTGGTGTTTGGGGGCAGTTTCGCCTGTGTTCTTGAGTTGGTGCTGGTGTTTGGGGAAGTTTCTCCTGTGTTCTTGACTTGGTGCTGGTGTTTGGGGCAGTTTCTCCTGTGTTCTTGGCTTGGTGCTGGTGTTTGGGGGCAGTTTCGCCTGTGTTCTTGACTTGGTGCTGGTGTTTGGGGCAGTTTCTCCTGTGTTCTTGGCTTGGTGCTGGTGTTTGGGGGCAGTTTCGCCTGTGTTCTTGGCTTGGTGCTGGTGTTTGGGGGCAGTTTCTCCTGTGTTCTTGGCTTGGTGCTGGTGTTTGGAGGCAGTTTAGCCTGTGTTCTTGGCTTGGTGCTGGTGTTTGGGGCAGTTTCTCCTGTGTTCTTGGCTTGGTGCTGGTGTTTGGGGGTAGTTTCGCCTGTGTTCTTGGCTTGGTGCTGGTGTTTGGAGGCAGTTTTGCCTGTGTTCTAATGATGCTCTGTTGTTTGTTGGCAGTTTCGCCTGTGTTCTTGGCTTGGTGCTGGTGTTTGGGGGTAGTTTCGCCTGTGTTCTTGGCTAGGTGCTGGTGTTTGGAGGCAATTTCGCCTGTGTTCTTGGCTTGGTGCTGGTGTTCTTGGCTTTGTGCTGGTGTTTAGAGGCAGTTTCGCCTGTGTTCTTGACTTGGTGCTGGTGTTTGGGGGCAGTTTCGCCTGTGTTCTTGACTTGGTGCTGGTGTTTGGGGGTAGTTTCGCCTGTGTTCTTGGCTTGGTGCTGGTTTTCTTGGCTTGGTGTTTGGAGGCAGTTTCGCCTGTGTTCTGATGATGCGATGTTTATAGGGGCAGTTTAGCCTGTGTTCTTGACTTGGTGCTGGTGTTTGGGGGCAGTTTCGCCTGTGTTCTTGGCTTGGTGTTTGGTGTTTGGGGCAGTTTCTCCTGTGTTATTGGCTTGGTGCTGGTGTTTGGGGGGCAGTTTCGCTTGTGTTCTTGGCTTGGTGCTGGTGTTTGGGGGCAGTTTCTCCTGTGTTCTTGGCTTGGTGCTGGTGTTTGGAGGCAGTTTTGCCTGTGTTCTGATGATGCTATGTTGTTTGGGGGCAGTTTCGCCTGTGTTCTTGACTTGGTGCTGGTGTTTGAGGGTAGTTTCGCCTGTGTTCTTGGTTTGGTGCTGGTGTTTAGGGGCAGTATCGCCTGTGTTCTTGGCTTGGTGTTGGTGTTTGGGGCAGTTTCTCCTGTGTTCTTGGCTTGGTGCTGGTGTTTTGAGGCAGTTTCGCCTGTGTTCTGATGATGCTATGTTGTTTTGGTGCAGTTTAGCCTGTGGTCTTGAGTTTGTGCTGGTGTTTGGGGGCAGTTTCGCCAGTGTTATTTGCTTGGTGTTTGGGGCAGTTTCTCCTGTGTTCTTGGCTTGGTGCTGGTGTTTTGAGGCAGTTTCGCCTGTGTTCTTGGCTTGGTTCTGGTGTTTGGTGGCAGTTTCGCTTGTGTTCTTGGCTTGGTGCTGGTGTTTGAGGGTAGTTTCGCCTGTGTTCTTGGTTTGGTGCTGGTGTTTGGGGGCAGTTTCGCCTGTGTTCTTGAGTTGGTGCTGGTGTTTGGGGAAGTTTCTCCTGTGTTCTTGGCTTGGTGCTGGTGTTTGGGGGTAGTTTCGCCTGTGTTCTTGGCTTGGTGCTGGTGTTTGGAGGCAGTTTCGCCTGTGTTCTTAGCTTGGTGCTGGTGTTCTTGGCTTGGTGCTGGTTTGGAGGCAGTTTCGCCTGTGTTCTTGACTTGGTGCTGGTGTTTGGGGGCAGTTTCGCCTGTGTTCTTGACTTGGTGCTGGTGTTTGGGGGCAGTTTCGCCTGTGTTCTTGGCTTGGTGCTGGTTTTCTTGGCTTGGTGTTTGGAGGCAGTTTCGCCTGTGTTCTGATGATGCTATGTTGTTTGGGGCAGTTTCGCCTGTGTTCGTGGTTTGGTGCTGGTGTTTGGGGCAGTTTCCCCTGTGTTCTTGGCTTGGTGCTGGTGTTTGGGGCAGTTTCTCCTGTGTTATTGGCTTGGTGCTGGTGTTTGGGGGCAGTTTCGCTTGTGTTCTTGGCTTGGTGCTGGTGTTTGGGGGCAGTTTCTCCTGTGTTCTTGGCTTGGTGCTGGTGTTTGGTGGCAGTTTTGCCTGTGTTCTTATGATGCTATGTTGTTTGGGGGCAGTTTCGCCTGTGTTCTTGTCTTGGTGCTGGTGTTTGAGGGTAGTTTCGCCTGTGTTCTTGGTTTGGTGCTGGTGTTTAGGGGCAGTATCGCCTGTGTTCTTGGCTTGGTGTTGGTGTTTGGGGCAGTTTCTCCTGTGTTCTTGGCTTGGTGCTGGTGTTTTGAGGCAGTTTCGCCTGTGTTCTGATGATGCTATGTTGTTTGGGGGCAGTTTCGCCTGTATTCTTGGTTTGGTGCTGGTGTTTAGGGGCAGTTTCGCCTGTGTTCTTGGCTTGGTGTTTGGGGCAGTTTCTCCTGTGTTCTTGGCTTGGTGCTGGTGTTTTGAGGCAGTTTCGCCTGTGTTCTTGGCTTGGTGCTGGTGTTTGGGGGCAGTTTCGCCTGTGTTCTTGGCTTGGTGCTGGTGTTTGGGGGCAGTTTCGCCTGTGTTCTTGAGTTGGTGCTGGTGTTTGGGGAAGTTTCTCCTGTGTTCTTGGCTAGGTGCTGGTGTTTGGGGCAGTTTCTCCGGTGTTATTGGCTTGGTGCTGGTGTTTGGATGCAGTTTGGCCTGTGTTCTTGGCTTGGTGCTGGTGTTTGGGGGCAGTTTTGCCTGTGTTCTGATGATGCTATGTTGTTGGGCAGTTTCACCTGTGTTCTTGGCTTGGTACTGGTGTTTGGGGGCAGCTTCGCTTTTGTTCTTGGCTTGGTACTGGTGTTTGTGGGCAGTTTCGCCTGTGTTCTGATGATTCTATGTTGTTTGGGGGCAGTTTCGCCTGTGTTCTTGGCTTGGTGCTGGTGTTTGGGGGCAGTTTCGCCTGTGTTCTTGGCTTGGTGCTGGTGTTTGGGGGCAGTTTCGCCTGTGTTCTGGCCTTGGTCCTGGTGTTTGGGGGCAGTTTCGCCTGTGTTCTGATGATGCTATGTTGTTGGGGTGCAGTTTCACCTGTGTTCTTGGCTTGGTGCTGGTGTTTGGAGGCAATTTCGCCTGTGTTCTTAGCTTGGTGCCAGTGTTTGGAGGCAGTTTCGCCTGGGTTCTTGGCTTGGTGCTGGTGTTTGGGGGCAGTTTCGCCTGTGTTCTTGGCTTGGTGCTGGTGTTTGGGGGCAGTTTTGCCTGTGTTCTTGGCTTAGTGATGGTGTTTGGGGGCAGTTTCGCCTGTGTTCTTGACTTGGTGCTGGTGTTTGGGGCAGTTTCTCCTGTGTTCTTGGCTTGGTGCTGGTTTTTGGAGGCAGTTTCGCCTGTGTTCTTGGCTTGGTGCTGGTGTTTGGGGCAGTTTCTCCTGTGTTCTTGGCTTGGTGCTGGTGTTTGGGGGCAGTTTCGCCTGTGTTCTGATGATGCTATGTTGTTGCAGGGCAGTTTCACCTGTGTTCTTGGCTTGGTGCTGGTGTTTGGGGGCAGTTTCGCTTGTGTTCTTGGATTGGTGCTGGTGTTTGGGGGCAGTTTCTCCTGTGTTCTTGGCTTGGTGCTGGTGTTCTTGGCTTGGTACTGGTGTTTGGGGGCAGTTTCGCCTGTGTTCTGATGATACTATGTTGTTGGGGGCAGTTTCGCCTGTGTTCTGATGATGCTATGTTGTTTGGGGGCAGTTTCTCCTGTGTTCTTGGCTTGGTGCTGGTGTTTGGAGGCAGTTTCGCCTGTGTTCTTGGCTTGGTGCTAGTGTCTGGGGCAGTTTCACCTGTGTTCTTGACTTGGTACTGGTGTTTGGAGGCAGTTTCGCCTGTGTTCTTGGCTTGGTGCTGGTGTTTGGAGGCTTTTCGCCTGTGTTCTTGCCTTGCTGCTGGTGTTTGGGGGCAGTTTCGCCTGTGTTCTTGGCTTGGTGCTGGTGTTCTTGGCTTGGTGCTGGTGTGTGATGTCAGGTTTGCCTGGGTTGTGGGCTTGGTGGTGGTGTTTGGAGGCAGTTTCGCCTGTGTTCTGATGATGCTATGTTGTTTGGGGGCGGTTTCGCCTGTGTTCTGATGATACTATGTTGTTGGGGGCAGTTTCGCCTGTGTTCTGATGATGCTATGTTGTTGGGGGACACTTTTTCCTGTGTTCTTGGCTTGGTGCTGGGGTTTGGGGGGAGTTTCGCCTGTGTTCTTGGCTTGGTGCTGGTGTTTGGGGGCAGTTTCGCCTGTGTTCTGATGATGCTATGTTGTTTGGGGGCAGTTTCGCCTGTGTTCTGATGATACTATGTTGTTGGGGACAGTTTCGCCTGTGTTCTGATGATGCTATGTTGTTGGGGGCAGTTTCGCCTGTGTTCTTGGCTTGGTGCTAGTGTTTGTGGGCAGTTTTGCCTGTGTTCTGATGATTCTGTGTTGTTGGGGGGCAGTTTTGCCTGTGTTCTTGGGTTTGTGCTAGTGTTTGGGGGAAGTTTCGCCTGTGTTCTTGGGTTGCTGCTGGTGTTTGGGGGCAGTTTCTCCTGTGTTCTGTTGATGCTATGTTGTTTGGGGGCAGTTTCGCCTGTGTTCTTGGCTTGGTGCTGGTGTTTGGGGTTCAGTTTCGTCTATGTTCTCTGCCTGGAGTCCGTGTCCGGGGGCAGTATTTCTTGTGTTCCCGGCCCACGACCGGTGTCCGGGGCAGTTTCTCCTGTCTTTTTATGATACTACATTGTTGGAGGGTTGGGGTGCAGCACATAGTAATTGTGCCCCTCTCTTATTTAGGTTACATCAGTGAATACATCACCCCATCTGTATACGATGGGGACAGCGATGGAACCATCAAAGTCCCGTCTCCTGACACCCTCTACACGGCAGTGCACAGCGAGTATGGCGCCCCTGACTCCGAACCCCCTGACAGCCCCCAATCAGAGATCACGGGCGGCTACATCAATGGGGACACGGCAGTCAGCGAGGGTTACTCCGTGGATGCCTTCTTCATCACAGACGGGCGAACTCGACGCAAGGTGGTATCTGGAGGACGCTCCATTCAGAGGCACAGCTGCAGCGAGTGTGGCAAGACCTACGCCACCTCCTCAAACCTAAGCCGACACAAGCAGACTCATCGCAGCCTGGATAGCAAGCTCGCCAAGAAGTGCCCAACCTGTGGCAAGGTGTACGTGTCCATGCCGGCCATGGCCATGCATCTCCTGACACACGACCTCAAGCACAAGTGTGACAGCTGCGGGAAAGCCTTCAGCCGGCCGTGGCTACTCCAGGGCCACATGAGGTCCCACACGGGGGAGAAGCCCTTTGGCTGCGCCCATTGTGGCAAGGCCTTTGCCGACCGCTCCAATCTTCGCGCCCACATGCAGACTCACTCTGCCTTCAAGCACTATAAGTGCAAACGCTGTAGCAAGACCTTCGCCCTCAAGTCCTATCTGAACAAGCACTACGAGTCTGCCTGCTTCAAGGGCGCGGTGCCACCACTCAGCCCAGCGGAGGACTAACGCTGCTCCTGTCGAGGAGGATGCCATCTGGTCGACCTTCTGCGGCCTCTCTGGTGCTGCTCTCCTCTGATGCAGATGATGCTTCCTATACCCCTCATATTTTCTTGCTCTTCCAAGGGTTGGATCCTGGTGGGCCAGAGGGAGCTCACTTTTTATTAGAGCATTGTATTAACCCTCTGGTCTTACTATTTGCATCTCCTTTAGACTTTGAGTTGTAGACATAGTCGTGGGACCTCATCCTGTAGCCATTGAAGGACGTAGCGCGGGATGTCTTCTTCGCCAAGTTCAACCATTATCAGTCTTCGATGGTGACACTGGGAGTTTTCCTCCAATCCAGTAGAAGAAGGAGACTTGTTTGGATCAGTAGCAATTTACCATATGGAGCAATAAGAGGAGACCTGGGGTGGGGGAGGGGTCTTGGGTTTTGTAAGGTGTCCCGGCTCATCAGGGGAGCCCCCAATTTTCGGAGGCATCACTGGGTGCTCACTACTCCTCCTCGCATTCTACAACTTTGCGAAAACCTTGAGGGTTTTATAAATTTTTGCAGAATTTTTCTTAGTTTTTGATATCTGAGTGATATCTGAAGTTCTGAGCAGAACTAGACAGTGACCGCACAGGAGTGACCCCATCATGACTGCCGGACTACCCTCACATCATCATATGCTCATCCCTCCCTGATTAGAGATATCCCAGGGTGGGCATCCCCACCCCTGAGATCCTCAGAAGATGGCCTTCTGGTCAGTCACAGCAGAACCAGACAATAAGGAGCTCTGTAGAAGGATCTTTTAGGATTACTTTAAGGGGTGATTCAGTCATAATGTTCTGATGATGTCATCAGTTCATGGGAGAAGATCTCAGTGGTGAAGTCAGTGATCCTGAGGCCCAGGAGAGGTCAAGCCCTCAGTGATCCTGGGGCCCATGAGAGGTTAAGCCCTCAGTGATACTGGGGCCCACAAGAGGTTAAGGCCCCTGGCAGTGAGTGCTATTCTTGTCATTGGTTGCTGGAGGGCTTCATCCTTCTGGTGGTCTTCTTGTGGGTCAGGTCCTTCTATCCTGATAACCCACCATGGTGACTACCTTCCATTCTGACAACCACCTTGGTGACCACCTTCCATCCTGACAACCACCACGGTGACCACCTTCCATCTTGACAGCCCCTTAAGGTGACCACCTTCCATTAGACAGCCCACCATGAGGACCACTTTCCATCCTGACAACCGACCATGGTGATCACCTTCCATCCTGACAACCCACCACGATGACCACCTTCCATTAGACAACCACCATGGTGACCACCTTCAATCCTGGCAACCGACCATGGTGATCACCTTCCATCCTGACAGCCCACCATGGTTACCACCTTCCATTCTGACAACCACCTCGGTGACCACCTTCCATTCTGACAACCATCTCGGTGACCACCTCCCATCCTGACAACCCACCATGGTGACCACTTTCCATCCTGACAACCAACCATGGTGATCACCTTCCATCCTGAAAACCCACCACGATGACCACCTTCCATTAGACAGCCCACCATGATGACCACCTTCCATCCTGACATCCGACCTTGGTGACCACCTTCCATCCTGACAGCCCACCATGGTGACCACCTTCCATCCTGCCAACCCACCATGTTGACCACCTCCAATCCCAACTTCCCACCTTGGTGACAACAATCCACCATACAGGGTCCCATGCGGCCGGCAGCAGAGATGGGTCACTTTCCTCCTCTGTGGTCGCTTCCTCGGTTCCTCCATGATGGCGCCACTTTTGCCGCCTGTCAGTAGCCACGTCTGGCCGCATAGCTAGCAATAAGTGCTGGAGTCCGGCAGCTTCCAGGACTCTCGTGCTGCTCGCTCTGGGAGTCCGAGCCGCTTCAGCCATGGCCGCTGCTTGATCAGTATTATAGGGAGATCCCACTTTCTCTAGTTCTCTACAACTATGCCAAAGCATGAGTCACTTTTGTATTGAAGCCCCCGACACCAGGTCACGTGGTCAAGCAGAGGGGACGCAGTGACCATTGCACAATCTTAGGGAGAGGCCACTGTATTTTGGGGTTCTGCATGCCAGAGTCTGGATCTATGCCAGTTTTGTAGGGTTGGGGGGGTAGCGTTTAGTTGCAATATGTTCCCGTGAGGAATCTATACTGAAGATGAAGCAATAATAACCAGTTAGTGCATGCGGGGAGTGCGGGGATTCTGAGACTACAGGTTCTTCCTCAATTATTCTTCTATCAGGGATTTATTGAATGATCTTATATTTTGGGGATTCTGCTTCCGATCAGCGCTGCATGGATCAGCACACTACAAGTCCCAGCATGGCCTGCACTGATTCTGTCACACAGGCGACTGTAAGAGGAGCCACAGGGGCCCCATCTGCAGCCCCCGGGGACGTGAGGGCCACAGGAAAGCCGAGCGACCCACCGGTCAGGTCACTGCTCCCTCTGCTGTAAGGGAACCTGCTGCACACCCAACACTGCTGCCTGCGGGTGTAGCAGGCCGAGATGGTCACCTGGCTCCACACAGCATCAGTGATGCTGAGAGTGTGGGAGAGGTCACACAGGTGTCACCTGCAGTCCCATGTAACACCACAAGTGTCACCTGCAGTCCAATGTAACACCAGAGACGGCACACAGGTGTCACCTGCAATCCCGTGTATCACTACAAATAACACACAGGTGTCACCTGCAGTCCCATGTAACACCACAGATAACACGCAGGTGTCACCTGCAGTCCCATGTAACACCACAGATAACACACAGGTGTTTCATGCAGTCCCATGTAACACCACAAGTGTCACCTGCAGCCACATGTAACACACGGGTGTTTCCTGCATCCCATGTAACGCCACAAGTGTCATCTGCAGCCCCATGTAACACACAGGTGTCACCTGCAGTCCCATGTAATACCGGAGATACCGCTCCTGGGACTTGTAGGTTATTCTGGCTCTGGCTCTGCTACATCCACGTTGTTTGGTGTAGTCGCCGTGTTTTCATTGTCAGAGGATATAACAGGTGGCGTCCCCAGCAGAGGGACGTAGGGACATGTTGGGCCCCTGGGGGCCGGTGCTTGTCTCTGACCATGCAGCGCTTTTTCCCCTTTCCTTGCTGGCGCGCTCACTTCCTGAGTGCGATCGCTGCGAGGAAACGGACGCCGTTTTCTCTCATGTATTGCATTGCCTGCAGATTAGTGCAATTTAGCCGTAGGAACACTTCTGACTTTCCGGAAGGTGACGCCGACGCGACCGGAGATTTGTTATAGTAAAAAAAAAAAAAGAAAGAAAAAAACGAATCAGCGCCGTCCGGCGGCGGCGGCAGAGATAAGCCATGTGACGAGCTCTTGTAGCACTCGCTTCAGTGACCACGAGATTCATGAGAAATCAGCACAAGAACGATATTAATCGCTGCCTCCCGGCCCTGAGCGCCGCCTGGGGTGAGGGCCAGGCTCAGGGGCGGAGCACAGGCCCAGAGCGGGCGGAGCTCAGGCCCAGAGGGGGCGGGCAATCCTTCAGGTATTTCTGCACTTGTTTAAGTAAAAATATGAAAAAAGAAATAAAAATTGGACGCAGCAGCTTGTGCCGGAGACGGGCGGAGACTGCGGCCTCAATGTACCTCGCCCCGGGTCCTCTATGAACCTTCCCCCGGGGCCTCTATGTACCTCGCCCCGGTGCCTCTATGTACCTTCCCCCGGGGCCTCTATTTACCTTCCCCCGGGGCCTCTATTTACCTTCCCCCGGGGCCTCTATGTACCTCACCCCGGGGCCTCTATGTACCTCACCCCGGGGCCTCTATGTACCTTCCCCCGGGGCCTCTATGTACATTACCCCCATCATCCAGTGGTCCCTATTTTCATTGCTCTGTAACCTCGCCTCTATCTCCAATTCCTGTGGCCCATTTCTATCTCCATTGCCCTGTTGTCCCAGCCTCTATTTTCATTTCCTTTGGCCCCGCCTCTGTCTCCATCGCCCTGTGGCCCCAGCCTCTCTCTCCATCGCCCTGTGGCCCCAGCCTCTCCATGGCCCTGTGGCCCCAGCCTCTATCACCATCGCCCTGTGGCCCCAGCCTCTAGCACCATCGCCCTGTGGCCCCAGCCTCTCTCTCCATCGCCCTGTGGCCCCAGCCTCTGTCTCCATGCCCCTGTTGTCTCAGCCTCTCTCTCCATCTCCCTGTGGCCCCAGTCTCTATCTCCATCGCCCTGTGGCCCCGGCCCCCATCTCCATCGCCCTGTGGCCCCGGCCCCTATCTCCATCGCCCTGTGGCCCCAGCCTCTCTCTCCATCGCCCTGTGGCCCCAGCCTCTCTCTCCATCGCCCTGTGGCCCCAGCCTCTCTCTCCATGGCCCTGTGGCCCCAGCCTCTCTCTCCATGGCCCTGTGGCCCCAGCCTCTCTCTCCATGGCCCTGTGGCCCCAGCCTCTATCACCATCGCCCTGTGGCCCCAGCCTCTAGCACCATCGCCCTGTGGCCCCAGCCTCTCTCTCCATCGCCCTGTGGCCCCAACCTCTCCATGGCCCTGTGGCCCCAGCCTCTCTCTCCATG
>JAODAL010078713.1:0-12821 GCA_025379985.1 Phyllomedusa bahiana | reverse complement strand
TAAATTGTTGCTATGAGTCTGAGGGTTTGCAAAGAGTTTGTTGGTTGTATGGGCTTAAAATTGGTTGCTATGGGCTCTGAGGGGTTGTAGGGTTTTTCGATTCGTGCTAGGCCCCTGATTGGTTGTAGGGATCTGTTGGTTACCCCGAGCTGAAATTTGGGTTACTATTGGTTTTTGGGTTTGCAAAGGGCTTGATTGATTTTAGGGGTTCTGTTTGGGTTGCTATGGTTTGTTTGGGTTGCGTGGATTTGGGTTTGGTTGTATTAGGGGTGAGCGTTTAAATTATCGAAAAAGTTAAAATCGGCCCCGGTTTTTAGTTGTTTGGGTTTTTTTAGATCATCCCAAAAATTTAGGTTAAATTGTGCACAATCTTTTTAAATTTATCGTGCCATTTTGGGGGGGGGCTTCTGTCTTTTTGGGGGCCCAGAAAAATCGGGTTTAAAGAATGGGGGCAGGGTGGGTGTGTGGACGTCATGACTGGGATGGTATGGTTGCGTTTGGTAAAAAAAATCACAGGGACCTCATTTTACATAGAACAGTTTTTCGGTTATGATCAGTGTGGGGTCTGTATCTCAAAGCGGGGGTAGGAGTGCGTCTGCCTCTTTTCCCAAAACTCGGAAATTATTTATTTTTTCCCCGGGGACAGCTTTATTTTAAGCTTTTATCCTTAAACTCAGTTGATCAGAGTTTTGAGATTTTAGGTAGTTAGGCAGAGTTTTTAAAGGACTTACCCCCTGTAAAGTCAGGGGGGGAAAGGGGGGGGGGCCCCAAAGGGGAACACAAAACAAGCTCTTTAAAAAATTCCTGGCTATTGTTTTGGAATTGATTCCCAATAGTTTTATTTTTAACAGTTTCCTGTTAAAATATTATTGGATATTGGGCACCCAAAAACTTATATTAGGAAAACAGATTTTTCAAATTAATGAGGTCTATTTTTTAAGGTGCAAAAACTCCACTTTGATAATCAGTTTTCCTTTTCGATGGGTTTGTTTTTTTTTATTTTGCCATTTTCCTTTCTTTCTTGATAGAGGTACCTTGCAGTTAAATTTGAATCGCAATTTTGTAGTCACCGGTTAAATAGGTCCCAAAAAAACTTTTATTACCCGGGTATACTTTCGATACGTGTTTTTTGCACTTTTCCCCAGCCCAGTTTTTGGTGTTTAGAGGTTTTGCAGTTAAATTTGAACCCAGTAATTGTGTAGTCCCACAGGTGAATTGATAGGTGCCAAAAATATTTTTTATTTCCGTATAATTTCAGATAGTTTTTTTTGCACTTTTGCCGTCCAGTTTTGTTGATAGAGGTCCCCTTGCATTTTAATTTGAATCCGCATTTGTGAGTCCCCACGGGGAAATTTGGATAGGTCCCAAAAAATCCCTTTTATTACCCGTATACTTTCAGATATGTGTTTTTGCATTTTTCCATTCCAGATTTGTTGAAAAGGAGCCACCTTGAAGTTAAATTTGAATCCAGAATTTGTTTTGACAAAAAGGGTTTGTAGGTCCCAAAAATTTCCCTTTTTTTTACCCGGGTATACTTTTCCCGATAGGGTTTTTTTTTGCATTTTTGCCGGGTCCAGATTTTTTGGGATAGAGGTTTTGCATTTTAAATTTGAACCCGGGAAAATTTGTTTTGGGGTCCCCAAAGGGTAAATTTGTTTAGGGGAAAAAATACCTTTTATTATCCGTAAACTTTAAGATACGGGGTTTTTTGAAACTTTTGCCCAGTCAGATTTTTTGATAGAGGTACCTTTGCATTTTAATTTTGGGAAAGAAATTGGTTAGTCACACGGGTTTGTTGATAGGTGCCAAAAAATTTTTTTTTTCCCGTTACATTTAGATTGTTTTTTTGCATTTTTTCCCCAGCCCCAGATTTTTTGTAGAGCCCCCTTGCATTTAAAATTTGGGAATCACCCAATTTTTTGTAGACAAACGGTTGTAGGTCCCAAAAATCCCTTTTATTACCCGTAAAATTTTAGTTTACGGGTTTTTTTGAAATTTTTCCCATTTCCAGTTTGTTAAATAGGCCCTTCCCCCATTTAAATTTGAACCCAGAAATTTTTTGTTTTGATTTGGGATTTGGAATGCTGGGGGATTTCCCGTTTTTTTTTAAGGACTTTCCCCAAAACTTTTTTCCCCTAAAATTTTTCTTTCTGAAATGGGGGCAAAATTTCGGTTTGGAAAGGAGCAAAAGGGGGTTGGGAAATGGAGGAAAAGGGGACGGACAAGGGCCCCTTCCAGGGGTGGCGACAACACGTGACCCAGCAGATTGGGGTTTTGCAGGCCCGTCGGCCCTTGTCATCGTGGGTCAGGTCCCGGGAAATTTCAGTCCCGAACAGCGTCCCCAATTTTTTTTCTTCAGGGGTTAATGCAAATCACCCAGCAGTTTTCCCCCTCGTCCCCCCGCCCGGAAAAAATGTGTAATGCATATAAAGCACCCGTCCAACAAGAAGCGAAGGCACCCCAAATGCCCAACTGTTTCCCCCCCACTGTGGATAATCCTTTTTTTTGGAAGACCTCTTTGATGCCCAAAAATGGGTTTGGGGTAGAAAGATGTTTAAAGTTTCAAGGGGCCCAAAAAGTGGAGATTTTCTCTGCTTTGACCCCATTTAAATTTGTTTGCCACAGGGGGAGGAAAAGGGGAACCCGGCCCAATCGGAAAAAATTTCCGGGTTTGGTCGGAAAATCCCTTGCGGCCCCCTTTTTTGTTGTACCCCGCAGCTCCTGGATGAGAATGTCAGGGCGAAGTCACCTGTGTGATGATGATGATGAGGGACATTGCGGACCCAACGTGGTTTTTTCAGAGAATTTGCTTGCGAGGGGGCTTCATCACTGGACGAGGGGGAAAGGGCGAGGGGGGTAGTGTGTAGGTTTCCCCCCTTTAAAAAGGGGAAAAAGGGGGGGTGCAGAAGTCCTTTTGTTTATTTTTCCCATCAGTTTTTGGTCAGGGAAAACTCGCTCCCGGTTATCGCGTAAAAAAGGCCCGGGGACCTCTAACCCTGGGCCTTTTTTTAAAGCAAGCCTCTGATTCCCCCAGCAAAAGTTTGCCACCTTTGCCAAAAAACCCATAAGTAGAGGCAAGAATGTTAGGTTTTTAAACCCACCCCCAAAACATGTCTAGTCAAGGGCAGGGGAATGATGAGTTGAAATAAAGGGCAACACTTGGCCAAAAAAAAGGCCCGACCCACCGGGCCCCCAACCACTTTTCACACCCCCTGTCTGCCTCCCCCGCCACCACCAAGCGGGTTTCCCCGTGCCCCTTTTCTAGGTCATGATCAGGGATTTAGCCCCCGCTTAGCTCCACCGTCGTTCCCAGTACCACCCGCCCACAGGGAAACCCTCCTACCCCTTTTCCCCCGCCGTTTGAGACTGCAGCCCTAAAGCGGCCCGGGCTTGCAGGGAAATATTCGGGCTTCCCGGTTTTTGGGGCAGAAGAAAAAACTTTAAAAAAACCATTCCCCCAAAACCAAAACCTGAATGTCGGGATTCCAGGTTTTGGCCCTTTGGAAAAAGTTTCTTTCCCTTGGTGGACACGAGGGTTCGCCCCGTTTATGGCCCCTTTCCCGGGGGCCCCAATCAGATGCCCCGGGAGGCATTTTTTGCCCAAAAGCCCCCCCTGCCCCGGCCCCGCCCCGTGTCATTAAAATTTCAAGGCGTTGGGCTGATTTTGTGTCCCGGAAAAGTCCCTCTCACCAGGACACTGGTAGTTTAAACCCCTATTTTTGTGACGTCATGGGTGGCTGGGGTTTGGGTGTTCTGGGGGGGGACGGTTTGGGTCTCAGGTCGGGGCCCACGCTCTTCAAAAACCCCAGGATGGTGCAGGGCTCTTTCCCCCCAAGGGTTTCCCCTGGTGGGATCAGTTTCCCCGAGAAAACCCCGGCCCCTGTTGAAATTAAACTGTTTGGGAACCCCCAAAAACAGGTCAGGAGCTGTGGACGGCTCTCCGCAACGGGGACCCAGCGTGGCTGGGGGACAAGAACCTTGTGCAGGCAAAGGGGGTGTGTTAAACGGGCGAAAAATTTGCTGGCCGCCCTTTTGGGTCGGTAGGCGGGGGCACATCTCTTGCCCGGAATGTCATGAACCCGTCGTCCGAAATTTTAAAAAGCTACTGGGTTGGGATTGGGCCCGCTGAAGAAGGTCGAGGTTTGAGGGTTTGGGACTTCCGGGCCCCCGCACCCCTTTCTTGTTCCCCCCGGCTGTGTTTCGGTTTAGTCGGCCCCCCCGTAAAACCCTTCATTGTTGACGTGGGCCACATGGAAAATTTCCCCCCTCACCTGCTCCAGCGATTGTGGAGCGCGCAATGCCCTTTTGCAGTTCGAAGTGAACATGGCTTTAAAGGGAACGGGGGCGGGAACCCCGGGGGGGTTGAGCAGAGGAGAGGGAAGGAAAGGGGAAAAGCTTGGGACATCCCCGGCCCGTTTTAAAAAGCCCCCAAAAAGGTCAGGCAGAAAATACCTTGTCCGCATGGGCATTGTGGGGGAAACTTTGTTTTTGGGAAAAGATGTTGGCATCTGAAAAAACAGGTGCCCGCGAAAGGAGGAGGAGAAAGGGGGCCAAAATGCAGAAAAAAGAGCCTTTCCCCTCCGTCGAATCCCCAAGCCCCACAGTTTTTTAAATTTTTTTCGGTTTTCATTTGGTGTGGTTCTGGGGCCCGGGTAGGCAAGGGGGCATCGCTTCAGGGTGATCATTCCCGGCAAGTCCGGGCTGTTTTGAAAGTGTTTCCGGGGGGAAAAGGGGGGAGGAGGAGGTATTCCTACACCGACGGTTTTCCCCGTCCCCGCCCTTTGGAAAAAGGGTTTTGGGGGGAATTTGAGGGGAGGGGGAAGGAGGAAAATTTTGTTTGTGTTTTGGCCCCGAGGCTTTGGGGAAAACAGGCTATCTCTACATGGTGCTTGGATGCTCCCCTTTTTCCCCCAAAATTTATCCTCGATTAAGGCCCTCAAAAGAAAACGTTATGGGTGGCCCCCTCCTGGATCCCGGGTACAAACCAAAACTCAGCCCCTTTCCCTTCCCCCCACCCCAAAAAAGAGGGTAAAAAAGAGGAAAAGGAGACTTTGGGTGATTGATCAAATGGGACATTGTTTTGTTTCTCACGTTTTCCCCAAATGTTACGGGGAAAACATCAAACCACGTGACAGCCCGTAAAGGCCAAGTAGCCCTAAAAGCAGAGCGGGAAGGTGGCAGAAACAAATTTGGGGGAAACCCCTGGCAAACTTTATTTTTCCACCCCACCAACGCAAAGCAAAACAGAGCACCAAAATTTCCCAAAACCAAAAAGACCAGTTTAAAATCCCTGGTGCACGCTATTTTGGTCTCAAAAGATGTTTTTGTATGTGTTCCCGGGCCCAAAAGACCTTTTTGGGTATCCCAAAAGGGAAAGGCCGAGCTGCCCTTAAAACCCCAGAGGTGTTGTCCTGCCCGATCCAGCGTCATATTGAGGGCCTTTAGCACCCCTGGAGGGGGTCATTCAGACAAAAAGCCTCCGGTTTCCCCCAAAATTTAAAGTGGATCGTTTGATTTAAAAAAGATGTTTAGGTTTGGAAACTCTGATGATGTTGTGGCCCAATTTCCGAGGGTCCCCCGAAATTGTTGGCGGTTTTACTTCCCATTCCTCTTAAACAGAAATGGTCCCCTGAAAAACTTTTCTTTAAAATTTTCTTTTTTACTGCAAATTTTTAATTTTTCCCGGGTTCCAAACCCGTTTATTTTGCGGGTTTTGCTGTGAAGAGACTGAAAAAGACAGCAAGGTTTATGAAAAACCCCCGTATTCCATTTACTCATTTATCTTTAGAAGTTTTGCATTGTAAATGGTTTTGGGTCATGTTGCTGTGAGATAAGCTTTAATTAGGGTCCTTTGGGAACAAAAAATTTTGGCTTCTAATGGCATTTCTCCTCACTTTTTTTTTAAACAGTGGCGGAAGTAATATTTTAAAATTTTTGGGGGGTTTCTGTTGTGTTAGTACGCAATAATCAGGGCCCTTTGGAAAGAAAGTGGTTCTAAGGGCATTTCCCATCCAATTTTTAACAGTGGTAGAAGTCATTTTAAATTTTTTGGGGGTCTGCTGCTTTGAAATGCACAACATACGGGCCCTATTCTAAAAAAATGTTGTTTTAAAGACTTTGTTCTTCCAATTGTAAAAATGGCTAAAGGGTCATGTTTTGAATTTTTGGGGGGACTTTTGTGTGAAAGCGCTTATCGGGTTTAAATTAAAAAAAAAAAATTTGGGTTTCAAAAACAGACATTTGTTCTTACAATTGTAAAAGGGGCCATGGGGTAAGTTTTGAATTTTTGGGGGGCATTTTGCTGTGACATGCAGTTAAAAGGGTTTTCCTATTAAAAAAAAAATGTTTTTTTCTAACGGGACTTTGTTCTTCACAATTGTCAAAGTGGCCGGGGCAGTTTTGAATTTTGGGGGCATTTTGCTGTGAAATGCGTAGACAAAGGGCCCATTGTAAAAAATGTGGTTTCTAACAACTTTGTTTTCAAAATTGTCAAGAGTGGCTCAAGGTGTGGTGTGTAGAAACGGAATAGGTAGGACACTGAAATGGAACATATTGAAAAAATGACTTGTTTTTGCAAGTCTTTAACAAAGTAGAAATCCGTATTGAGAAACCTTTAAAAATTAAAAAAGAAAAAAAGAATGGGGGGATTCCCCTTTTTTAAAAAATGGTTTTCTAGAATTAAACTACTAAAAATTGCATGTACAAAATAGCTGGTAAAAAAATTCCTCTGAATTGTACAAGGGGGGTACAGGAAGATTTGACAGATTAAAATGAAAAACCCAAGCACGTTCCTATGATGTTGGCACCTTCAGTTTTTCTGGCTTCATTTTGCAGCATTCCGTGTAGTTACCCCGATCCCTGAGCGGAAAAAACGCAGTCCACATAACACAACGTCCGCCTAATGGATGCACTGACTTCACTATCAGAGCTGGCCCCCGGCAGGAAAACCAATCCAAAAAGGGGCTCCAAGGGGTAACTTTTTTTCATAAACATGTGCCCAGGGTACAAACGTAAAAAAGCGGGCCTTGGGGCCAACGCTTTCAGGCAATTGTGCCTTTTTCCCCACGGTATTTAAAATTAATGACAAACATTTAAAAACAAACCCCAGCCAAGGGAGTTTTCATGGATATAGTAGGGCAGGTGTGTTCTAATAATTCTGGCTGAATTAGCATTGTTAGTAGGGGTTTGATTTTTAAGGGGAATTATTAAAAAAAGACACTTTTAAAATTTTCCCCGGGCCCTTGTGTTCAGTTTTAAAATCCCGAAAGCCCCCTTTGGGTAAAATTTTCTTACCAATTGCTTCCCTTTATATGGTTTTTGAAGGCTTCAATTTCAAAAATCTAAAAATTGCGTATTCCCCATCAAAATTTTTTTTAAAAATGCTTTGCGTCCCCGATTTTGTCCTTATTCTTTTGATATTTTTTAAAAAGTTTTACCATTCGGTTTTTTAACTTTCGGATAGTACGCCTATATAATTTTTAAAACTTTTTTTGCATTTATGATTCCCACTGGTGGCGTACAATTCAAAAATTGCTTTTAAAAATTTTGGTTTTTGGTGCATCGGGAATACGTTTGTCTTTTTTGTCTTTACACAAATTGCATCGGCCCCCACCCATCAAAGAAACCTTTAGTGACACCCGTTGTGTGTCATCATTGGGGATGAGGGGACTGGGGATATGACATTTCCCCCCCCGTTTTGCCTTCGGGGACCATCCCAATGCCTCTTTTTAGTTCTCGATAAGGGAGGGGCTTTCGTAAAATGCCCATGTTTTGTAAACAACTTTTTAATTTCCCGAAAATCTTGCTATACCCTGTGGAAAGTAACCCTTTTTCTTATTATATTTTCCCCTTGTTTTGGGCTTTCATTTTAGTAACTGGGTTTGGGTTTTTTTTCTGCCCTATTTTGGCCTGTCAAATTTTTTTTGGTGGGGAGCCTTGAAGCAGTTTCCCATTTTTTTTGTTTTTCCACCTCCGATATCCGTTTCCAAATACAAGTACGTTTGGTCTAAGGGATCTCCTAGGGAATTGCTTCTATTTTTTAGGGTAATGGCAACTTTTTGCCTTAAAAATTTAGTTTTCTTTTCCAGCCCCCGGTTTTCGATTTTTGGTTAGTTTGAAAAATGCTTTTGCATTTGAAAAATTCCCCTTTAAAGGGAGGATTCCAAAAAGGCAAACTTTCCTTACTACAGTTATTGTGAATCGAAGTTTGGGCATCTGTTGGAATTGATATACTCCACAAAAGGGGGTATGACGCCAAAATCGCGACCCCCAAATAAACAGGAGGTCTCGATTTTAGCGCCCTTTTACCAAAAAATGCGTCCCTAAAAGGTTTAATTTTTGACTATATTTTGGCATGGGGGCCCCCCATGCCAAATAGTTTGGGCGAGGGGAAGGGGGGACGAAGTTACACCCCATAAGGGCCCCCAATTAGTTGTAGGTAGAATTCTTTAGAGAATTTAAAATAATTTTTTTTTGACCCAAGTTTTCAAATTCCATAAGAAAAAAGATTTGTTTTTCGTACTGTTTTTTACAAATCTTTTTTTAAAAAAAAGAAAAAAGCGGGGATAACCAAGCATTGGTACCCGGGATTTAGACTTTAACATCACCCCTAACCAGTGAAATTCTGCCTCCCAAATCTTTTTTAAATGCAAAATTTTTGGGGACTTTTTTTCCGAATCTTTTAATATTCCGGGGCTATTGCTACAAGGGGTTTAAAAGAGGGTTTTGTCAACCCATGTACTTGGGCTTTTCCCCCAGGGGGCCCCCTTACCCCCGATTTTAATGGGTTTTAAATTTGGGGTGGGAAATTGCCCTTGTGATTTTTGGGGGGCACCAAGAAAAAAATTTTTAAAGGGAAAATAACTGGGTCTTCTACCATTAAATACCGTTTTTGTTTTGTAGTTATAGCAATGATGATTATAAAAATGATAAAATATATACTTGGTCACAGGGCAAACAAATCTACAAAAACCTAAATCTATTTTTAACAAGAAAAAAAAAAGGCAAAACAGAGACTAAAAAAAACGGGGAGTTTTTTTAAGGTTGGAAAAACCAGACAACCAAAACTCAGATACAGGTGAAAGGGAAAATCATTTATGAAAACAGAACTTTCAAACACCAAAAGGAAAATACCATCGGCCAAAAAAGGGAAAAAAAAAAAAGGAGCAGAAAAAGAAAAAAGGAAATCCAAGAAAACCCTCCCCAGCCCAATTTAACCCAAAAAAAACGCAAACCCAAGGGAAAAAATAAATGAAGTTCAGGGTTTCCCTACTGACACCCTACATTCTTACAAAGTCGCAGATACAGGGGTTGGAACAGGGGTTTAACTTTGGAAACCCACTTCTCAATTTTTAAAATTTTTTTAAAACTATGTTGGACTTAAACAAATTTTGTTAACTCCCTTTAACCCGTTAAAAAGGGACTTTCATAGGGACCAAAAATACCCAGTCCATTAAGGAAAATTTTGGGAAAAATCCACTACAAGAATGAATTTTCCAACTTTTAAAAATTTGGGGAAAAATTGGGGTTTTAAGGGCTTTACAAAAAATTTAAACCCGGGAAAGGGGAAACAAGGGGAACATACAAAATATACAGGTAGAAATAAAAATATAAAATTTTTGTACACCTAATCCGGGTTTTTTAAACCCTTTTTAAAACCAAAGTACTCAGCTTTTGGGTTTTTTCCAAAAAAACTAGGAGAAGAAATGGTAGCCTTACAAAAGAAAATTTAAAAAAAAAAAATAAAAAAGAAAAAATATGGGGAATTTAATTGGAGTCAGGTTTAAAAGCTTTAAAAAAAATTTAAAAAAAAATGATAACCCATTAAAAAAAGCCGATTTAAAGGGGGGACCACATCCTTTTTTGGGCAAGGGGCCCATATACAAAACAAATATACAATATTTTGCCGGATAAAATAACATATAGAAAATTAAAAGGAAAAATCCTAACAAGACTAAAAATAAAACTTGAAAAAATTTTTAAAAGGAAGGGAAATTTTGGGCTATAACCAAAACAAAAAAAGGTATTTTTAAAGGTAGAAGAACCCCTTTTACCTATTTTCTAGGGGGCCCCAAAAAACACCCAAGGGCAATTTTTCCCCCCCAAAATTTTAAAACCCCAAAAATCGGGGGAATGGCTTTACTATGAGAAAGCCTAAGTACAGGGTTGACAAACATCTTCAACCCATTGGTTAAAACCCAAAAGACCAAAGGGTATATAAAAGATTTCGAAAGAAATCCTCCCAAAAATAGCATAATAAAGAATGGCAGGCAGACTACACCTGTTTTTGGGGGGGGGATGTTATAATTTTTATACTCCACCTACCCCAAACTTGGTTAACAAAAGCTGTACATTTTTTTTTTAAAAAGATAGTAAATACGGGACAGAAAAAAAAATCTTTATCCTTAAACAATAGAATACCTGCTTCAAAAAAAATTATTTTAAATTTTTCTAATGGGAATTTTACCTACAACTAAAGGGGGGCCCCTTTTGGGGTTTCTACTTCCCCTTCCCTCCCAATCCCACTTTTGGGGATGTTTGGGGGGCACCAACCAAAATATAGTCAAGATAACCCTTTTTAGGGGGCTGCATTTTTTTGGATGGGCCCTACTTGACGACCTCCCCTTTAATTTTTTGGGGCCCCCGGGTTGACCTCAAAAACCGCATTTTGTGGAGTATATCAAATTCCCCAAAAGATCAACTTTTGATTCCCCCATATAAATTTTATAAAGGGGAAAAAAAATTTGCCTTTCTGGGCACCTCCTTTAAAGGGAATTTGCAAATGCAATGCATTTCAACTAAAACCCCCCAAACGAAAAAACCGGGGGTGGGGAAAAACTATTCTTAAGGGGAAAAATTGCCATTTTACCTAAGACAATAGAACAAATTTCCCCATGGAAAGGGAAACCCTTTTAACCAAACGTAAATTTTTTACTTTGGAAACGGAAATATCAGGGGGTTGGGAAAAAAAAATTAAAAATAACTGCTTTAGAGAGGCAAAACCCAAAAAAAAAATTTAAAAACTGGGCCCAATAGGTCAGATTAAAATCCCCAAACCCAGTTTTCCCCAATTTATAAGCCCAAAAAACCCAAAGGGGGAAAAAATAATGAAGAAAAAAGGGTTTTCCTTTACCACAGGGTTTAAAACACAGAAAATTTTTTAGGGAAATTAAAAAGTTGTTCTACAAAAACATAGGCATTTTTCGACCAAAAACCCCACCTTATCTTAACAAAAAGGCAAATTTTCCCCAAAAGAGGCAAAAACTGGAAAAATCATTTTAACACCCATTGCCCCCTTTTTTACCCAATTGAAAATTTCACCCCCAAACAGGCACACTAAAGGGGTTTCTTGCATGGGTACACAAACAATTTGTTAAAATTTTTTAAAAAACAAAAAGGACAAACGGGGGAAAAACCAAAAGGGGAAAAATTTCACCAGGAAAAAAAAAAAAAAAAAACAAAAAAATAAAAAAAGGGAAGTAAAAAAGAAAAAAACCAAAATTTAAACTAAAAAACAATTTTTTAATTGTGACAGCCACCATGTGGTTTTTTAATCGTAGAAAAGCACAATAGTTGTAAAAATTTTAAAGGCCTTTCTATCCGCAAGTTTTAAAAAACCCAAAAAAAGGTGAACCTTTTTAAAAAATATCAAAAGAAACCCAAAAAACATCTGGGGCTGGGAAAGCTTTTAATAGAAATTGGGTCAAAGGGAAAACAGCAAGTTTTTAGGGTTTTTTCAATTTTTTTTTAAAACCATTCAAAACCTAAAACAAGGAGCAATTTTGGGTAAGTAAATTACGCCCCAAAAGGGGGGCTTTCCCGGATTTTTAAACTGAACACAAGGGGAAACCCCCGGGACCAAATTATAAAAGTGAAACTGTTTTTAAAAAATTTAACCCTTAAATCTAACACATACTAACTATCTAATTCAGCCCAAGAATTAAATAGAACCACCTGCCCCAAAACCAAAAACCAGGGAAAAATCCCGGGTTTTGGGTCTTTTTTTAAATATGCGGCATTTTTTTAAAAAACCTAACAAGGGAAAAATTCCTAAACGCGGGGCCAACCCAGCTTTTTTACATTTTTTTACCCCCTGCACATTTTATGAAAAAAAGTTTTTCCTTGGGGCCCCCCGGGGTCGGGTTGGTTTTTTCCCCGCCGGACCCCCTTTTGGGTGAGCGAGTGCAGGGCATTTCCCTTGGAGCCACGTTTGACCAAAAGTAGGTTTTTCAAAAAGGAACCCTGGATATGGACACGGACAGAGAACAAAGAACCGGAAAAATTTCCCCAGCACGTTAGTAAAATGAGAAAAAAGAATGCCCAAGGGAAAAAAAAGGGACCTGGGTGGAAAAGGAGCGTTTAAACCCCCAGTTTTCCAAGTGAAGCTCAAAATTTGGGCCGCACTCAATGAAGGGGCAAGTGCTACCCAGTTTTTGAAATGTTTTATGAGGAAGGGGGGAGGTCTTTCTCAAAACTTCCGCACTCGCTTCAAACACGACTGTTTTCCTTCTGCGCATTTAAGGGGATTTTTAAAAACCGGGAAAAATTTGATGAGGACGCCAGCCTGGGGGCCCCACCGCAACCCCCTGTAACTCCGGCCCCCGGCAGCTAAAACCGGTTTTTTAATAAATGACAGACGCTAGCCGGGGTCTCACCTCAAACCCACCGGGAATTCTGGGCCCCGGCAGCTGGAAACCCCCAAAGGGAAAAGATGACAGACGCTAGCCTGGGTTTTTCCCCAGTGGTTCCCCCCCGCAAACCCCTCGCCCGGGGTGCGGGCGCACCCTGGCCCCCCCCCCCGTCGGGGTTTCCCCGGGCCCCTT
>JAODAL010078712.1:0-12821 GCA_025379985.1 Phyllomedusa bahiana | reverse complement strand
AAAGTGCAGAATGCATAGAACATTTTTACTGTTTTGAAAACCCAGCAGGGCTGTACCCCCGCAGTGCTTTTGCTATGTCTTTCTTTTGTGTTTGGCTTCACCCAAAAGTTGCAGTGGTCGGGCAAAAAGAAGGCATTTTTCCCCGCTCTGGCGGTGCACGATAGAATGCATGTTTTAATGCCCGTTGAAAAAAGTTTATGCTGTCCTTTCTGTTCTGTTTGATTAAAAACCACTTTGTAAACTGTATGTCCACTGGACATTACATGCTATGTGAACAAACCCTCCAAAAGAACATAGTATTTTGAATTTTAAAATTTTTTATTTCTGTTGCAGAACAGGACGTGGGAAAAACAGAGGGAAAGATGGTGCGGGACCGATATGTCCGCGGTGAGGAAGGGGCGCCAGCGGAAAATCCTCTCCCCCAAGGAGGTTTTACCACCCCTTTTCGCACAGGAGTGATTTTCCTAGGCCCAACGAAGTCGGACGTAGGTTTTTTTTTTTTTTTTAACCCTTACCCCCGGGGCCCATTTTTGGGCCCTTTGACAAAACCCTATTTTGAAATCTGTCATGTGTCACTTTATGTGGAATAACTTTTTGACATTTTAAACCTATCCATGTGTTTTCAGGATTGTTTTCTCGTGACACTTTGTGCTATAAGATAGTAAAAAATTTTGTCCAAAAATGATTGTTTATTTGTGAAAAAAAAAAAATTATGGTAAAAAAATGTGAAAAATTTCCAATTTTCAACTTCAAAAATTTCTGCATGAAAGACAGATGTTATTCCACTAAAAAATAGTTTTAAACTAGCATCTACCATATGTTGCTGTAGTTTGGCTTCTTTTTTTTTAAAATGTTTTTTTTTTTTTTAGCTTTAGGGGGCTTAAAAATTTTTGTTTTAATTTTCTTTTTTTCAAGAAAAATTTGCAATATAATATTTTTAGGGCCCCCTTCTAAGTGATTTGATTGCCTGTAGTTGATCCCCCCATAATGACTCTTAAGAAATACCCCCCTTAAAGTATTCAAAACAGATTTAAAAAGTTTTTTAAAAACCATTGGGTTTTTTTACAAAAATTAAAAGCAAAGTGGAAGTGAAATTTAAAAAATTTCATTTTTTTTTTTGCAGATTTTCAATATTTATGCATTATTGAAAAGAATGGGAAAAAAGTGATCGGGGAAAATAAAAATTTAATTTTTGTTTCCCAGTTCTGCCGTTTTCAGAGTTCCCATATGTGGCCCTAGTGCATTATTTGGTCAACCACACCCCCAGAATGGAGGAGCCCCTACGGATCGGGGGCCCTCTTTTCATTACAATTTTTTTTGGGGCCCCATTTCAGGTTTGCGGACACCCAAAGGTTTCCAAAAACGAATAAATCCCCCTAAAAAGACCCCTTTGGAAACAAACCCCCTTACGGAATATCTCCAGAGGGTGTAGTGATATATTTACCCCCAGGCGTTTCAAAAATTTTTTAGGTTCGGCTCTAAAAATAAAAAAAAAAATATTTTTTCAATAATCTGAAATTTTAGCTAAAATGTTTAATTTTTAAAAGGGGAATTTTTGGAAAAAAAAAACCCCAAAATTGTGTTACGCAATTTCTTCCAAGTTCGGAAATACCTAATGTGGGTGTAAAACTGCTGTTTGGGGCATGGCGGGGGGTAAAAAGGGGGGAGTGCTATTTGGTTTTGGCGCACAGTTTTTGGGGGGGCCATGTCGCTCTCCAAAGCCCCCAAAAAGTACAAAAAAAGGTAAACCCTTTCCCAGAAGTTGCTCCATTTTTGGGATTAAAACCCCCCCTCGGGATTAAATAAGGGTGTTTTTTCTTTTTTCCCCACATTTCTATTTTTTTTTTTACTTTGGGGCCAGGAAATGGGGGGGGAAAAACGCAGTTCCCCCATTGTTTTTGGGCTTTTTTACAGATTCGCCATACGGGATAAATGGGGGGAAAATTTACTTGGGGGGGTAATTACAATGTTAAATTTTTAATAGTTTTTTATTTTTTTACTTTTACCAAAGAAGCGGTTTTATAAAAAGTTGCGTTTTAAAAGTTTGTATTCGCCCCATAGCTTTCTTAATTTTTTGCTATGGAGGCTGGGGGTTTGTTTTTTACGAGTGAGTTGTTTTTTTAGATACCATTAGGGGGGGGCATATGGCTTTGTCACTTTTTATTTGGTTTTTTTGAAGCTTTTGTACAAAAACGCAATCCCGGGAGTGTTTTTTATTTTTTACAGCGGTCACTGTGCGGTATTAAATGACTGCTAGTTTTACCAGCAGGTTGTAGATTACAGCGATCCCCAATTTTTTATTTGTTTATGTTTTTTTGCTTTTTTCACAATAAAAAACTTTATTTGAAAAGGAAAAAAAACGTTTTTTTCACCGCGTCTGAGAGCCATACTTTTTTTTTTTTCTGTTTATGGAGCTGTATAGGGATTTATTTTTTGGGGATGAGGGGGACTTTTTTTGGTAATATTTTTGGGGGGCAAACTTTATGATCGCTTTTAAATCTGTTTTTTGGAAGGGGGGTGAGAAAAAATGCAATCCCAGCAGTGTTTTTTTTTTTTATTTTTAAAACTTCACGTGCAGTTCCGTGACGTTAGTTTTACTTGTGGGTTTTGGCGATTCGGTGTACCCCTTTATGTAGTTTTTTATTTGAAAGCACAATTTTTTTTTAAAAAAAAAAATGTTTTTTTTGTGTAAAACAATATTTTTTGCATCGCTTTTCTAATAGCCAGAACTTTTTAATTTTTCCCCTATCAGAGCTGTGTAAGGGGCTTTTTTTTTGCGGGATGAATGAGTTTTATTGGCATCACTTTGATGTTGATATGAGTTTTGTTACTTTTTACTCCTTTTATGTGCTGCGGGATGAACAAAAACGCTATTTGTGACTGTTTTTTTTTTTTTTTTTACGGTGTTCACCCCCACGGGTTAAATTTAAAATGACAGTTTATAGGGTGGGTGTCGCACGCGGCGATACCAAATATGGGTACTTTATTTATTTTTGATCTTTTTTTTGGGCGATTGGCGTTTGTAAAGGGGAAAAAAGGGCGATGTAGGTTTTTATTTTTTTTTCGTGTTTTTGTTTCACTTTTTTACACTTTTTTTTAACTTTTTAACTTTTTACACTTTCCCCCAGGGGGGAATTGCATGAAGATCGCAGATCATTCATGCAATAGGAAAAAGCATACAGTTTTAGTGTATTGGTTCCATGGGAACTGTCGTCACGCTGCCCACAATGATTGGGGATCGTGACGTCACAGCAAAACCCCGGGTGCTGTCATTCAGCGTCCGGCTGTCTGGTAGGGGGACCGTAGCGGCGCTAGCGCCGTTACTGCGCTTTAGTCGGCGGGCGAGGACTATCCTGCCCCCCCGCCCCGCCCCGATGTCGCGCCCGATGTCGCGACATCGGGGGGTTTTAATCCCCCCGGGCCGGGAGCGACTCCGGCCGTGGGGGGGGATGCGGCATGATGCAAGCGGTTAATTTTTACCGCTGGTTTATGCCCGGATTTGCGCGCTTCGCTTGTGAGGGCGCAAAGATTGCCGTGACTTTAACTCATATGGAAATTTGCGGGAACCCCTACCCGACATTGCTGCCCCCCCCCTCCGGGGCCACCCCCAAACGTCATGGTCCCCCCATCCCCCCGCCGCACCCCCTTCCATCCCATCCCGTCCTGTTTGAGTCGGGGCGTGAACCCCCTCTCTTGGGAAACAACCTCCCCCTGAGGAGGAGCTTTTCTTCCCTAGCAGCGGGGTCGAGGGCCCCGGGATTCTCACAAATTTTTTTTTGTAATGGCAAAAACGTGCCCCCTTTTCCTTTAAACGTTCAGGCCCAAATAATGTCATTGACCCCGGCCTGGGGGCTTTACGCCCCCGGACAATGATCCCGGGGCATCGCCCACCTTTCCAGGGGTATTGTGGTCTCCGGACCAGCCCCCCTCCCTTTGGACGCCAGCCTTTTCCCCCCTGCCCCCTCCGTACGCCCCTGAGTTTTATTTTTGTCGCCCTCCACAGCCCCCCCACTTCCACCCACCCAACCTCTGCCCCATCCCACTGGGTGGGTGGAAGTGGGTGTTACCAAGAACATCCAATGGACCTAACATCCTCGCAGCCCAGCAGTGGGAGTTTTTTTTCCAAATTTTAAAAACCCCCTCCCCGCCCGGTCGACCTTCCATTTTTTCCCCCTCTTTTTATTCTAATTATTAATTTTTTTGGGGGCGGTACGAGGTGCGGTTTTTTGTATATAGTTAAAACTTTTCAATCATGGGTTTTTTTGTTATATGGGTGGGTGGGGGGTAGTTTTAAAAAAAAATTAAAAATAAATTGGCTTGTTTTTAACTTTAATATTGTCTTATTTTTTCAGAGTACCTTAGCTTCACAGTTTAGTTGAATTAAAAATCATCATAATTTTACTTTTAAATTTGGGTCATTCAAATATACTTAAAATTTTTTAAATATGTATAAAGTAATGAATGTGTTTAGTGTCCAAAATTTAAAATTTGTAAACAACAAAAACCCCAAGTTTAATTTCTGGGTTGTCAGGCAACCGAGCAGAGCTTCCCTTAGTATTCTGCTCTTGAGAATGGAAAAGGGGAGCTCTGTGCGGTTCCCAAGGGCCACGGAGAAAGAGATGCCCGGGTCCGACTTTTTTAAAGGATTTCTCATTAGAGCTTTCAGCCTTTTTTTGTCCCTTTTAATTAAAAACTAAAAGGGGCCCGGCCTTGGTCCTTCGTTCTGCCCCTCCCCCACCCCCAAATCGCAACGGGCAGTCAAATTCTTCAGGGGGGGGGGGAGGTCGGTGTCTGCCCAAAAACTTGTCCGAAGGCCCCTTTTAGGGGAGATCCATCCTCCCGGAAAGGAGTGCTGACTAGAGGCTGTCAAAATTGCCTGGCACTCTGCCTTCGGGGGGCATAAAAAAAGCTCGCGAAGGTTTCTGACCCCCCGCATTCGGGGGATGGGCGGCCCCGGGCCCAGTTTTGGGTGGAGATGCACCAAAAAACAGCCTGTGTTCCCTTCCATGTCGGGACATCTAGTCCCCAAAGATAGTTGTGGAGAACACAGGCGCTTTGTGACTCCTCCACCCTGTGCTCATCCCGCCGAAAAGGGAGTGGGGAAGACCCTCCACTTGCTAGCCATGATCCGAAGGGCATCCACCATGCGGTGCCCCCTCTAGCCCCGTGTTTAAAAACTCTCTTCCGGCAGTCAGTCCCCTTTGTGGGTATGGCTGCAGCAGGGTTTCACATCAATGGGAAGGCTTCATCACCTACCAGGCGAAGGGGCGTTTTGAGTGGAACCCGGAAGAGGTTTTGGTGGGGGTTTTAGTCCCTTTTCTCTTGCAGCACTTGCCCCCCAAACTGCGATTCACAGCCCCGGGAGTCCCCCGTTCTTCCATAGGCGCCCCTTTTTCCCATAGCAACAAAAAATTATGGGATCAGCCACGCCATCAGGACCACAGAAAAGTACTTTTTTAATTTAGTATGGTTGATCGCGGTGGTGCTGCACACGTAATGCTTCCCGTCGACGGCGTAGCAGTTGGGGAATTTGGCCACGATGAAAGCCTGTTCCTGAGCCAAAAACTCCGGGGTCGGGCTTGGGATGAGTGGGTGCAAGTTTTTGCCAGACAAGTGGCATGTGACCTACAATTCCGGTATGGTTTATTTACCACCCCGGGTTTTGGGGTGGGGGATGAACTCTCCCTGTTGCAGAAATCTGAAAAAAAAAAAAAAAAAAGGGGTTAGGTAATTTAACTTTAAAAAAAAGTATTTTTTTTGTGTGAGAAGCAGTTGGGGCTATTCAAACACAAAGGCCTACGCAAATGTGGTAATGTTTTTAATCTTTTTGGGGGAACTGCATGCAGTTCTAAATGAATCAAGTTCCCCAAAAAAAAATTTTTTATTTTTACTTACCGCAAGTTTCAGCAGTGTTCCCATGGAGAGAGGATGTCCCCATATTGGTGTCCTCCCTTTGGATGGCGGTCCAAAGATTTAAGCAATCGGTCAAAAAGGCCCCCCGGGGACATGGACAAAGTCATTAAAAATTTGTGGAAAACTGGTGGGAAAAACCAAAAAATTTCTTAGGGATTTTTTAAATTTCAAAAAAAACTAAAATGTCTATAATGTTTATATTGAGTTAAAACATATTCCAAAAAAAAACATTAATTTTTACAAAAACATTATGCCTGTTGAAAAAGCAAAAATTTGCATCCTCCCTTTGTAGTGTTGAGCGATTTTTTTCGACAAAAAATTGAAAAACGGCAAAGGGTTTTTATGGTGTCGAAATTTTCAGATATGCGTAATAAAGGTTAAATTGTGCCTTTTATTAAGATCGGCCCCTTTTTCGGCGCTTCCTGTCATTTTGGCGGCCCGCAAATAGATTACAGAATAGAGCAGGGTGAGATGTGTGTGCGCGCATATGGGTTGTGTATGGTTGCGATTGGCGGGAAAAAATCCATGCCCCTTGTTTTACTTTAAAAAACACCCGTTTCCTTTTAAGCCTCAGTGTCTCTTTAGCGTTTCATGGGATAGGAAACCTGCGCCCCGGCTGTCCCCCCAAACAGCCCCGGGAAAATTAGTCATTTTGCCGGGAAAACCTACTTTTACCCTGGTTTCCTTTCCCAATTTTAAGTTATTTGGGGAAGATTTGAAGTTTTTATGTAGTTGCTAGGGGAATTTTAAAGCAGCATCTACCGCTGTAAATTCACGGCGGGGGGGGGGGGGGGGGCCCCCGGGGGCAAACAGAAAAAGCTTTTTATCTTAAAGAACACGGGATAAAGTTCACCAAGACTTAGTGTAGACTTTTGAAAGGGGAATTTATCTTTATTTTTAAACAGTTTGCTTTTTGAAATATTTCCTGGATTTTGGGCAGCCTGAACTTATTTTTGGGGTACACACCATTTTAGTAACTGAGGTCTTTTTGTTGGGGTGAAAAACCCCCCTTTTTTATTATAATTTATCCCATTTCGATGGGGTGTTCATTTTCAATTTTCCCCTTCCACCCTGTGTTGAAAATTCCCCCCTTGAAATTTAAAAATTTACAACCCAGCAATCTTGTAGTCAGCACAGGTTTTTTGTTCCCAAAAAAATACGGTTTTATCTTTAAAAAAACATAACAGTTACGTGTTTTTTGGACCTTTGGCGCACTACAGTCTTTGTTCATTGACCAAGCATCGCACGGTAATCTTAAAACAGTAATGTCAAATATTCACCCACGAGGTGAATTGAAAAGGTGCAAAAAATACCGTTTAGTTATACGAAAACATAACATTTTACGTGTTTTTGACTTTTGTCACACCCAGCTTTGTTCATTGACGCACGCATCCACGTAAATCTTAAAACAGCATTCAATATGCACATCACATGTGAATTGAGAGGTGCAAAAAAAACCGTTTATTATACGAAAACATAACAGTTACTTTTTTTTTATGACTTTTGCACACCCAGCTTTGTCATTGACCGCAGCATCAGACGTTAATCTTAAAACATCAATTCTATATATCACCACAGGTTGAAATTGAAAGATGCAAAAAATACCTGTGTTATTATACGAAAAACATAACAGATACTGTTTTTTGCACTTTGCCCAGTCCAGATTTGTTTGATAGACACGCCTTGCAGTTAAATTTGAATCCAGCGAATTTTGTTTTTGATTAGAGTATTTGAATTAAGAAGAGCTGTGATTTGCCGTCTTTTAAATAATAAGACTTTCCAAAACTATTCCATACCTTCTCAAATTTTAATTTCTGAACGTGGAGCGAAATGCAAGTGTGGTAAGCGAGCAAAGAGGAGGTGGTAGCACATGGAGGTAGAGGTACGTAGAGAAGGAGCTCCTTCCAGTGCTGGCGACAACAACCATGCCAACGTATCGTCATTTGCAGACCTGTCAGGCCTGTCATCCTGGGTCAGGGCCCTTGTGAATCGAAGTAACGAACATCGTCATGCCAATCTGTCCTTCAGTGGTTAATGCAACCAGCATCTAGCAGTCTTTATCTTCGCTCTTCCTCCCCGTCACGGCCCAAAAAGTCGTCATAGCATCCATCCAACATGACAGACCACATGTCAACTCGTGTACCACCACTGTGGATAATCCATTGTCTAAGACCTCTTTGATGACAAAATGGGCGTTGGGGGGTCAGCAGGCATGTTAAAAGATCAAGAGGTGATTTATCTGCTCGTGACGCCCAGTTACTGAAGCCATCAGAGATGTGAAGGATATCCGTGTTTCCATCGTGCAAAAATCGGGCGTCGTCAACCGCCATTGCAGTGCCCCTTGCTTGTAGCCCGCAGCTTTCTGGATGCAGAAAGTCGGGACGACCAAGTCACCTGTGTTGATGATGATGAAAAAGATACACATTCCGGTCCACCGGGCTTTCCACAGAATTTGCTTGCGAGCCCCTTTCATCAGGGCGAGGAGGAAGGAAGGGGTAGTGTAAAACGGGTCCCGCCACAAAAAGGAGAGGGGGCGAGAAGTCCGTGATATGTTTCCCCCACCCCCGGTCAGCGAATCCCTCCCTCGCTTATGCCGCAAAAAGGTAGGACCCTAAACCCGGGGGCCTTTCTTTACCAACCCCTTGATTCACCCACATTCATATGCCCCCTTTGCCAAAAACGCATAAGAGAGGGAAAACCCCAATGGTTTAAACCCCCACCCAAAATGTCTAGTCACATGAGCGAAGCATATGAAATGGAGGGAACATTGGGCCCAAAAAAAACCCGACCGACCCGGGCCCCAACCACTGTCACACCCTTTTCCGCCCCTCCGCCACCACCAAGCGTTCCCCAGTGCCCCATGTCTCTCAGATCATGATCAGGGATCACCTCCGCTTCAGCCCCACCTTTTCCCCAGTACCACCAGCACCACCAGAGACCCACCTAAACCCCCTTTTCCTTTCCCCTTTGACGACCTGCCGCCGACAGCGGCCCCGTCTACGCCCGCCTTCTGTCTTCAGGTTTGGGAGCAGAAGAAACACTTTAAACCCAAACCAATCCTCAATGCCAAAAGCCTGAATGTCGGCATGCCAGGACTTTTGGCCTTGGAAATGTGGCCTTTCCGTTCTGGTGGACACAGATGGGTTCGACCACGTCATGCCCTCGGCCTGTGGCCACCAATACAGATGATGAGCAGGCATTTCTTTGCCAGAAAAGCCGTCCCTGCCCTTGGCCCAGCCACGTTGTCATCTAAAATTTCAAGTGTGTTGTCTGCTTCTGTGTCCGGAAAAGTCCACGCTCACCACCGACACATGGAACCCTGTTGTAAGCACGACCATGCCGCTATATACTCTGTGTCAGCTCACTGGGTGAGCTTGGTGGATGTCTCTGGGGGTGAGGTGGCTTCTCAGGCTCGGCGCAACGTCTTCAAAACCGCAGGGTTGGATATGCAGGGTCTTTCCCCCAATGGTCTATGGTGGCATCACGTGCCCTGAGACACCGGGCCGTGTTTGAAAGTAATCTGCCTTGGAGACCATCCCACACACAGGTCAGGAGCTGTGGACGGCTCTCCGCAACGAGGAGTCGCCGGGCTGGCATACACAAATGAGGGTGACAAGAACCTGTGCCAGGCAAGGAGGTGGGGGGGGGGCGCGGCGGGGGGCGGGGGGGTGGGGTTCGATAAGGGCGAAATAGGCTGGCCGGCCTTAAGATCGGTAGGCTGGAGCACATCCCTTGCCTGCACATGTCATGACCTTGTCGTCCCAGAAATTTCCTAAAAGAGCTACCGGGTTCTTGGACTGCATGACTGAAGAGAGGCTCGAATAGGTCTGAAGTGAGCATTCCGCAGTTCGCACCTGCTTCGTCCCGCTGGGCTGACGTTGCAGCGTCAGCTCGGCCTCCCGGTCTACCGTCTCATTGTTGATTGTTGAACACGCTGGAATTCCTCCCTCCACATGCTCCAGGATGTGGGAGCAGCACAATGCCATTTACGCAGTACGAAAGTGACACATGGCACTGGACAAGCAGCGGTGCGGTACTCGGGGTGTTGATCCACCTAGAGTGGAGGCAGGTGAAAGAGCTCTGCACCATCCTTGCCAGTTTTAAAGAAGCACCAAAATGGTCAGTGCGGACGATGCCCTTGTCAGCATGAGCATTGTGGTGATCTTAGTTCTGGAACGATCGTTGGACACTCTGAAACATCAGGTCCCGCCAGCGACGGAGGAGGAGACGGACACAGATGCAGACATGGAGCCTTTCTCTCCGTCAAATCCACAAGGCCCGACAGTTTCTCAATTTTATCGGTCTTCATTAGGCAGTGGTTCAGGGTCCAGAGCTAGTGCAAGGCGGCACCTCAGCTCTCAGGGTGCATCATCTGAGGTAAGTCAGGGCTGTGTTGAAGCTGTGACGGAGGAAGCGGAGAGGAGGAGGAGAGTATTCCTAGACACCGAGTCCCCTGCCTTGGAAAGAGGTTGGCGTGAATTTGAGGAAGATGAGGGAGATGAGTTTGCTAGTCCCCCTCACCAAGGCTTGGGAACTAAAGGCTCCTTTCTCTCACATGAGTGCTTGGATGCCCCATTTCCTCCAACATGATCCTCGCATTAAGGCCTTTCAAAATGAACACCAGTTACTGGGTGCCCCCCCTCCTCCATCCCCGGTACAAAAACAAAACCCCCCCCCCCCCCCCCCCCCCCCACCCCCTTCCCCCTCTCCCCCCCCCCCCCCACCCAAAAATTAGGGAGTAAAATGCAGGAAATGGGCCCTTGCTGATTGATCAACTGGAGACATCTGTTGCGTCTCCCTTCCGTTCAGAAAATGTCACGGTTGGAAAAACGCCAGCGACGTGTGACAGCATTTGGGAGTGCCAAGTAGCCGTTAGCGGCAACAGCGGCAGCAGCAGGCAAGGTGGCAAAAGCCTAATGGGTGACCTCTGGCAATCTTTATTTACCACCTCACCAACGCGTGCAATGTTCCGGACCCAATAGACTTCTGGGTATCCAAAATGGACGAATGGCCCGAGCTGGCTAGCCACGCCATAGAGGTGTTGTCCTCCCCAGCAGCCCGGGTTTTCATATCTGAGCGGACCTTCAGCACACCCGGGAGGAGTCATTACAGACAAACGCATCGGCCCTTTTCACAGATAATGTGGATCGTTTGACTTTCATCAAGATGGGAAACAGGCAGGATCTCTGATGATGTTGTGGCCCCCAATTGCCGAGGTCACCGATTAGTTGCTGGTCTACTTCAAAATTCCTCTCCAAACAGAAATGGTCCTCTTGAAAAACTTATTTTTAAAATGATCATTTCTTACTGCAATTTTTTTCTCAATTCCCAACAGTTCATTTTGCTGGTTTTGCTGTGAGGAGACTAAAAGACACCAAGGTTTCATGACAAAAACCATATTTCCATTTACTCACTTCATCTTTAGAATTTTTCCATTGTCAATGGTTTTGGGGTCATGTTGCCTCACAATTTTTAACAGTGGCTGAGAAGTCATATTTATAAATTTTTTGGGGTCATGTTGCTGTGAGATACAGCAATAATCATGGTCCTTTGGAACAGAAATGTGGCTTCTAAGTGGTTTCCCCTTTTCAAAAATTTTAAACAGGTGCTGGAAGTCATTTTTATTTTTTTTTTGGTAGCTGCTTTGAAATGCGCAATATACGGGTCCTATTTTTAAAAAAAGTTGTTTTAATAGACATTTGTTCTTCACAATTGCAAAAGTGGTCAGGGGTCATTTTTTAAATTTTGGGGGCTTTTTTTTCTGTGACATGCAGTATACAAAGGCCTATTAAAAAAAAAATGTTGTTTCTAACAGACATTTTTTCTTCCAATTGCCCAAAGGGGCTAAGGGTCATGCTTTAAAATTTTTTGGGGGCTTTTGTGTGCATGCAGCTATACACGGCCCTTTCAAAAAAAATGTTGTTTCTAACAGACATTTTTCTTCACAATTTGTCCAAAGTGGCTCAAGGGTATGTTTTAAATTTTTGGGGGCATTTTGCTGTGACTGCAGCTTTACTACGGCCCTTTCAAAAAAATGTTGTTTCTAACAGAATTTGTTCTTCACAATTGTCCAAAGTGGTCAAGGGTCAGCTTTTAATTTTTTGGGGCTTTTGCTGGCATGCGCTATTTTCGGTCCTATTCAAAAATGTTTTTTTCTAACAGCATTTGTTCTTAAAATGGTCAAGAGTGGTAAGGGTGATGGTGCTGTCAAAAAAACAGGAATGGTGGGTTTTTAAAGGGAACATTTTCAAATGACTTTTTTTTTGAAGATCTTTAAAAAGCTATCAACCCCTTTATTGAGAAAACCCATTATCAATTAAAAAAAAGAAAAAAGACATGGTGGGATTCCATCCTATTTTAAAAAAGTGTTTTTGAATTAAACTACTAAAAAATTGAGTCAAAATGCTGGGAAAAAATTCCTCTGAATTGTCAAGGGAGGTACAGGAAAATTGACCAGATTAGGTTATTTGAGGACATGGATATGGAGACGGACAGAGAAAAATCAGAGACATTTCCCCCAGCACGTTAGTAAAAAGGGGAAAAAGAATGCCAAGTAAGGGCACCCGGGTGAACAGGAGCGTTAACACCCGTATTTCCAAGTGAAGCTCATTGGTGCCTCTTCGGAGGGGGAAGCGCTACCCAGGTATTGACTGGTTTCTGGGGAAAGGGTGGAGTTTCACCTTCCCCTTTCCCCACTTGCTTCAGCCCACGTTTTCGTTGCTGCGTTTACAGGGATTTTTTCCCGGTGTTAATAGAGAGGAGCCCGCCTGGGGTTTCCCGCACCCACTGTAACTCCGGCCTGGGTCTGTGTGGCCCAGGCAGTTTTTGTCAATGTCCCGTGAAACTAAATGGTGGGTTTAAAAAACTCCTTTTTCCCACTTTTAATTGGGGTCTGCAAGTTTGGGGCT
>JAODAL010078711.1:0-12821 GCA_025379985.1 Phyllomedusa bahiana | reverse complement strand
GAAAAAGGGGCTTCAAAATTTCCTAGCTGTCTTGGCAGACTTTTAAAATGCCCTTGTCACTGGAAAATCAATGTTCACAGTGTGGGGTTCAGTCATCAATTGAGCTGTGTTCCATTTTGTTTTTCTTCTTCCCAAGGACAAAGAAGGATCTATCCTTCTAAGTGTTAGGTATTTTCTACGTTTTCTCCCTTTTATTATGTAACTGTTGTATGTATGTCATTTTATTGTATTTTTGTACTCATGTAAGCACTGCAAGTTTTTTTCTATTAAAATATAAAATTGTAAAAAGTTTAGCCCTTATTTGCTCTAGCCTTGATACATTTTTTAACCCTGTAATGGCTGGAGAGAAGAATTTGGTTATAGCATTTTAACCCTGTAAGTGGTGTAAGTGGTATTTGCGTATATTGGAGTCCTTTCTTTTTCTTTTGATTATTGAAGAAAGGTGGTGGCAGCACATATTTTTCGGGCACCTGAACTGTTTTGGGGTGAGATTTATGCAGTGGTCCCCATGTCACGTGATGGCGAGTGTTTAAGTGACAATGTGCGTGAATATATTTGAAACTCCCATAAACATGAAAGGAGGAGTGCTGCACAAATGCAGTCCTCTCCCCATTCACTGAGGCCAGCTCATAGCTTCATGGATAAACCCCTTAAGGTATTTTTGTAGAAAATCAAAATTTTTTTAATTGAAGCTGACACCTGCCAGTAACAGCAGAGGATGGAGCCGTCTCAGTTTCCTGCTGTATAACCCTTTAGACATCAAGGCAATCACCATTGTGTTGTCTAAATTAATGAGCAATGGTGCCGTGCACCATTTCTTACTTCGATCAGTACCCCCAGAGTGAGATCGCAGGGTGTCGATCAGTTAACATGGTGGCTGAAAGCCTTGTGAATGCTTCCACCGACACCATGTGTCCGCTTTTACCTCTTCCTTTTTTCACCAATCTGAATTGTTTATACAAAGCAGAAAGGTGTCCAAATGATTGCCCCTTTAGTGGTCAAGTACCTTAGGAGGACTCAAAGTAAATAATAAAAATGTTAAAAGTGTAAAAAAAAAATTAAAAAATACTAGAAGTTCAAATCACCCCCTTTTGCCATTTTACAAATAAAAGAATAAAATAATAAAAAAGTACATGTAATTGGTATCATCATGTCTTGGAAGGCGGGGAGGAAAAAAATATGTGTTTGACAAAAAAAAATGTTATGTCCTTAAGAGGTTATTTAATTGTAAGTAGTTATCTAAGCTTTCTTGAAGCCCTTACCTGTCCTTGCTGTGACAGCTCCAAGTGCAGGCTATTCCATGGTAAAGAAGGTTTTTCTCCTCAAATCTATTTTTCTCTGGGTAGAGGGAGTGCCCCCTTGTTTTTTTATGGATTTATACATGGAAAAGTCCCTATACTTTTTGTAGGAGCCATTTATATACTTATATAAATTAATCATGTCTCCCGGAGCCGTCGTTTCTCAAGACTAAATAAGTTCAGTTCTTTTAACCTCTTCTCATAACTAAGAAACTCTATTCCCCTTATTAGTTTAGTTGCTTGTCTTTGCACTCTCTCTAACTCCAGTACATCATTTCTATAAACTGGAGCCCAAAAATGAACAGCATATTCCAGATGTGGCTGCACCAATGCTTTGTATAGTGGCAATATTTAATCCCTGTCCCATGAGTCCTTGCCTATCTTAATGCACATCAGTATTCTGCGGGCCCCTTAGGGGCCGCTGATTAAAACATTACTGCTGTTTGTAGTCTTGATCAAACATTTACCCCCCAAGACCCTTTTCCCCCAACAAGGGGATTTCCCCGTTTTTCTACTCCTTAGGACTTATGGGGGCGGCATGTTTTAAAGGGGGGGACTGGGGCCAGTATCTTTTCGTCTTTTCACCCCCGATATCCAGCACGCTCCGTTCGCTACTTTTTTAAGGTTCCCCTTACGCCATTATCAGGTTTTATTATATAGCGCCCCGGCACTTTTTTTAATGGGAAAAATTCTCAGGGGGAATGGGGGGGACGGCCGGGGCCCCAAAAATTTTAAAACCAAGAAAAGTTTAAGAAATTTTTTTTAGGGGGCATTATGCTGGGAAAAGGTAAAAACCCCCTTTTCAAATTTGGTATACCTGAGCCAGGAAAATGTCGTATAAACGCTGGGAATGCCCCTTTTTTGGGGATTTATGCCCGCAGTAAAAGAACGGTAAAGGGAAGTAAAGGAAAAATTTTTCCCAAGGTTTGCCCAAAGGGTTTCAAAGAATTTCGGGATTATTGATCCCCTATATTGTCATATAAAATCCCCGGGCCCCACTTTATTGGGGTAACTTGGTCCAATTTGCTCGTTTAACATTAAATTTTCTTTCACCCAAATTTCAATGGGGGAAAAATCATTGCTTTTTTAGGAAATTTTTGAATGGGGGGGTAAAGACAACTCCGGGACATTAAAAACCAAAGTTTCAGTAGGGGAAAAGGGTTTGGTGATTTGAGTGCCTTTAAAACGGGGGCCCCATGGTTTTTTTTGGTGCCAGAAGGGGTTTGGTTTCTGAGTATTTCAGAAAATTTCCCGGGGGAATCTCCGGGGTTTTTTCACGCAAAATACCATCTCTAGGGTTTCCGGAGAATGGTCCGAAAAAAAAAAAAAAAACATCCGGGTGGGGGGGCGGGCCCCTGTGGGCGGAAAAAGGGCCTTGTTGATGCCAGGGGTGGGAAGGAGAATGGGCAAATGGTTCGAGCGGGGATAAGAAAGGGAAACCCTTTGAAAAAATTTGACCCCCGGGTTACCCCCAAAAGGGTGGCAGAAGAGCATCTCTAAAACGCCGGGTACGGCGAACTTTGGGGGCAAAAATGCGTTTACAGCAGCGGGAAAGACCACACCGGGGGGGCCACTCCTTTCAGCTAAGAACGGGAAACTGGGGGCTCCAATTTCCCCAAGCTCATAAAAAATTGGGAAACAGTTAGAAGTTTGGGAAAAAAAAGGGTTTTGCCGGGGTCTGAAGGGGACGTCTCGATTTTCTCCCTGGGGAACTTTTGGTGGGGATGGTTTAGGGTCAGAATTTTGGGGGGCCCATAACCCAACCCATGAAACCCATGGATCCACCCCTCCCCCTTGTTCAAGGGTTTTTTAGGCTGGCGGTGGGGGTTTTTTTTGGGCCCCTGGGGTTGTGGGGTATTTTTTTGGGCACTTTTTGGGGCCCCCTTGGTCCCAAAACGGGCTTTTTTTTTTGCAACACCTTTTTGGGAATTTTATGCCACGGGAGAAATTGAGGGCAAGTTCTAAAGGGCCCAAAGGGGGGGCGGGGTCCCAACCCGGGTTTACAAAGCGGGTTTTTTCCTAAAAAAAAGGGGCCGGGGTGGGGGTTTGGGGGTTTTAATTTTGGAAATTTTGCTGGGAAAAACCCTCAAAAAAAAAAGAAGAAAGTTTTTCCTTTTTTTGGTACCCTTTTAAACTTCTCCTAACTTCATAAACACATCTACATGGTTTTGCTTTGCTGACTTATTTACTTTTCATGGGCCCAATTAACCCTACTTTTTGTTACCCCGGGAGCAGCATGTTTTGCTTTACTTTTACACTGCTCCCAAACTAAAAAATTTTTCCACAAGGGAATTTTCCCGGGTTTAAAAAAAGTTTTAAAAAAAAAAAAAAAAAAACATTTAATTAGTGCTAATATTTAAAAAATATAATTCCTCTTGTTTCTCCTTTAAGCTCATAATCAAAAATTTTGATTTAAAAAAACCCCTTCTTTTTTTTTTAAAAAAATTTGGAAAAAAATTTCAATTAAATTAAGCTTTTAAAAATTGTTCAATCAAAATTCTGGAGTTTTGTTTTTGTGAGCCAAAGTTTTTCCTAGACTGCAAAAGGGTAAAGGGGTGGACTGGAAATACAAAGAATCTTTTGGAATGTTTTTTTATGAAAAAAAACAAAAAATTTAAAAAACATTTAAGGAAAACCATGGTTTTAAAGTTTAAAATAATCAAAAGTAAACAAGGCCATAATAGCCCCCTCACGTTTGAGCATTTGTTTTTTTTCAAAAAAACAAGAATGAAAACTACAAATTTTAAACTTTTTCCCGAAACCCTTTCAAGGGGAGACCCTTTTCTTCGTGGGGTCCCAAAATTGGGCCCAAAATCATTGATAAACTGTTATGTTGAAAGGAATTTTCACTAGTGGTTTATCTGAAAGTTTTTGGGAATTTTGGGACAGTTTGTGTTTCCAAAAGGGGCTTTGTGTTGTTTAATTTACTAGACAGTAAGAAATGAATGTTTTGGGGGGATAAAGTAAAGCAGAAAAAAAAGAATCCCATATTTTCCCAAAATGGATAAAGAAAGCAGAAATTAACTGTGTAGATTTATTTGAAAAACATACCCTAGAAATTTTGGACTGGGGTATTTCTTTTATTAGGTTTTTCTTTTCTAAAGCATACAGTTAAATATTTACACCCTTTAAACATTTGAAATTTAGTTTTTAAAATAAAATTTTGGCAAAATTTTTCCCTTTCTTTTAACAATGGGGTTTTAAAAAACTTGAGTTTTTGTCCCAAAAATGCCCCAAAATTTAAAGCCCCAAATTACCCCAACTTTTTAATCAGTAAAATTTTAAAAAAAACTGTGGAGGGAAAGACAACCCCCCTTCCTGCCCTTTCCCTCCCAAACCCTTACTTAAAAACAAAAAATTTTGATATGCATGGGTTTGTTTGGGGGAATGAAACCCCCCTCAGCATTTTTTTGGGTGTCCAAAAAAGGGGGAACGGGGACAAATATCTGTTCAGCCTTTAAATTTTGGGACCCCCCCCCCCAGCAAAAATTGGGGAGAAAATGCTTTTGTTAAGCTTTTAAAACGGGCAGCTAGTAGGCTGGAAAAGTGTAAAGAAAGGGACCCTTGGTTTTTTGGGTTACAGGTTTTTGGAAAGCCTTTTAGGGACTGAGTCCATCCCACGCTGCTGAAGGGTGTGGGGGAAAAGGGTTTCCAATAGAACAACAAAATGATTGGGGTGCCCCAAAAAGAGCTAATTTGGGTTTTTTTAAAAACCCAGGGTTTTTTGGGTTTTGTTACTTGGGGGGCCCCTTGGTCATGCTCTCCAAACCAATTTTCCAACGGGTTTTTACATAGTTAGAAAGGGGGTTTTGGAAAAAAAAGCCCACTTTTCCCAAATAAGTTCAACTAAAGGGGGGGAAAAAAACGAGGTGAAGGGGGGGGTGAGAAAAGGATTTCGGCCCCCCTTTCCCCCGGCGAAAAACCCCCTTAAAAACCCAAAAGGGAAAAAGAACCAATCCGCTCCAGTGAAAGACCCAAGAGGCCACCAAAACAGAATCTTACTTTGGTAAAATTCCCCCGTTTTAAATTTTTCTTTAGTTTCGTTTTTTTTCTTTGGGCCCCCCCCTTTAAAGGCTCCCTGTAAGTGAGTGCCACCTGACCCTTTACTCGCTTCTTCCCTGAGGGTTCTCCTTTCAAAGGGTTTTTTATTCCCCCTCTTCTGAAAAATGTTTTTTTCAGTTTTTTAAAAATAATCCCAGATTTTTTCCTTGCCTATTTTAGTCCCCTATTTTTTTAAAGGGAAAAGCGGGGGTTTGGCCAAAATTGAGGGCCATTTGTTTTAAAAAACTTTTTTAGGTTAAAAACTCATTTGTTCCCCATAGCTAAAAAACCCAGGCGCCCCTTTCATTTATTTTTGTGTTCTGGGAAAAATTAGGGGGCCCCTCTGATTAAGTTGCTTTTTTGGGCAAAAAAAAGTGATTTTTAAAAGCCCTTTTTTTTCTTTTAATGGGGCCCCCTTGGGGGTTTACCCCTCTCATTTATAGTCATTTTGAAGTAGTAAAACCATTTTTGAAAAATTTTGAACCAGTTATGAAATTTAAGATATTAAAATAAAATAAACCCCCCCAGAGCCCCCAAAAGGCCCTTACAAGAAAACTGATCATGATCTTTTTAAATTTATTCACGGGTTTTATTTTGCATTTTAAATGGGTGGCCCCAAAACCTCCCCATTTTTTTTTCTTTTGCTGTATTTTTGTTTTTTAATTGCTTTTCCCTTTTTGTTCTGGTATGTGCATTGTAAATAGGGGGGAACAAACCCTCCCATCTTTTTTCTTGTGTTTATTTTTAAATTTTCCCGGGTGTCTGTGTTCGGGGTTGTCTTTGTAAATTTGGGGGACTACACCCCCCTTCTTTTTGGTCCTGCTTTATTTCGTTTAATTGCTGTGCTGGGGCTTTTTGGTATGTAAAATGCTTTAGTTTTTCTCCAATTTTGCCCCTGAAATAAAAACCCCCTCTTTTTAAATTTGTTTTTCCCTAGTGACCCCTTGTATGTATTTCCCCTCTGCGGGGTTATTTGTAACTCCCCCCCTTTTGCTGGCAGTTTGGGGGTTTGGGCCCCTGTTTATTCCCCCAAAAGGGTTTCCTTTTCCCCCCCCATTTCCTTGGGCCTTCTGGGAAAACCAGGGCCCTTCCCCCTTTTTCTCTTATCCCATTTTGATATAACAATAAAGGGAAAGGGTATTAAAAAAATTATTAAAAAAATTGGGAAAAATTTTGGGCCTTTTGGGGCGAAAAAGGGGAAGGGGGGTGGGAGGGGAAACCGAAATAAAAGGGGGGGGAAAAACTGAAAATAAAACCGAAATTAAACCGGAAGTGGGGGAAAAAGGGGGAAGGGGGAAAACCCCCTTTCCCCCCCTTTCTTGAAATTAAGTATCTGGCTTTCTAAAAAAAAAAATTTAAAAAAAAAAAACCCCCTTTTCCCCCCCATGCTAAACTATTGCTTTGTTTTCTTGCACCCCATCTACCCCCGGGGTTCCCAAACCCAAAAAGTTATTCCCCCCTGAAAATTTCTTTTTCCCCCATCGCCCCTTTCTCTCCTCCCCTAAAACCTTTTGTGTTTTTACTTACACTTTTTTCCCTTTTCAAAATATTAAAAACCCCCTTTAACATTTTTTTTGTTGCAAAAACCCCCGTTTCTTATTCATCACTGAACTATCTGTTTTTATTTTTTTCTTTTCCTGTTCTTGCTGCAGGGGGGAATTTTCTCTCCCCAACCCCTGGCCCCCCCCCCCCCCTCCTTTTTGCTAAATCCTACCCCCCTTTCCTCCCTTTTAAAAAAACCCTTTTGCTAACCTACTTGTTTTCCTTTGGTTTTTTTACTTTCTTTTCCCGCCCCTTTTTTTAAATGTGCTTTTTGGGAAAACCGGCCCCGACTTTTTGGGGTAAAAAAATCACTCCCTTTTAGGGGATTTTTCCCCTCTCAAGCCCCTCAATTCCTCGTTTATCACAGAAATATGGTCCCACATTGACACCGTTTTTCCCCCTTGCTCCCCCCTCCCCTTTATGGGGGCCTACATTTTCACCCCCCCACCCCCAGACCGGGAGAACAGGCCAGGGGGGGGAGGGGGGCTTTTCTTCTTTCTCCACCCCTTGAAATTTTCCCCCAGGGTCATTCCCCCCTGAAACCCCCCCTCACTTTTCCCCCCCTTTTTGAGGGGTTCCCACAAAATCAACTTTTTAAAGCTTTTTCCCCCTCAGACTCCCCGGTTGTTACGGCCCCCCCCGGGCTCTCCCCCCCCCCAGTTTCTGGATCATTTTGCTTGCCTGGTTTCCCCTTCCTTTTCTTCTCTACTGAAATAAACCCCCTTTCATCATGGGTGATTTCAACATTCCCCCTTGATGAAACCCCTTTTCTTTTCCCCTGCTCCCCCAAAAGTTCCTTTTTACTAACCCCCTTTTCTGCCCCCTCGCCGTTTTACTTTTAAATCTCCCAAACCCAAAGGGGAAAGGGGGGCACTCCTCTTATTTTTCCCGGTTTTTTTGTAAACCCCTTCCCCAAACTCTTTAAATTTAATTTAAATTATCCTTATACCCCCTCTTGATCACAAAAATTATTTTTTTCCCCAAAAGACTAATTTCCCCACCCATCTCTGGGCCCCCACCCGCCTGGGGGCCCGTTTTAGAAATATCCCCCCTTTTTTTTGAAAACTCAAGGGGTTTTAAGAAACCATACAGTCCTCCCCCGCCCCCAATTTTCCTCCCTCCCTCCCCAGCCCCGGGGATTTTTCCCAAATTATTAAAAAAATCTCTTTAACCCCCCCCTGGACGGTTGGAAACCCCCCCCCAACACACCACCCGAGTCAAGGAAACCCGGCCCCCCCACCCCCAACCCCCCGGCCCCCAAAGCCCATCCGCACTTTGCCCCTTTTGCGCAATGTTCCAGGGTTTTGCTGGCTTCTGTGGAGGAAAAACAAAAGCTACCCTTTCAGACTTTTTTTCCCCTTTCAAAAATTTTTTCTTCAGGAATAACCCCTTTTGCCCTTCTTTTTGCCAAACAAAAAATATTTCACCCCCCTCATTTTAAAACCCTTTCCAAAAACCCCTAAATGGCCTTTTTTGGGTTTTTTCAACCCTTTTCCCCTTTCCCCCCTAAGGCCCTTTTTAAAAGCTCAAGTCCCAGTCACTGACCTCGGGGTGAAAAACCTGGCCCCCTACTTTAGTCTTAACCTTCCCTTCATCTCTAAATTCCTGGAAAGCTTGGTCTACTCTCGCCTGAAAACGCCCCAAAACCCTTTTTTGCTAACTTCTTCTCAATTTCCCCTACAATCGGGTTTTCCCCACCCTACATCCACAAAGGGGAAAAAAAATTTTAAAAAAACCAAAAAAATCTCCAATGAACTCCTCACTGCTAAACTCGGGAAACTACTCATTGTGTTCTTCTGGTTTTTTCTCTGCAGCTTTTGGGCCATGTTGATCACCAAACCCCCCTTTTCCTTTTACCCCTTTTCAGCACCATTGGCCCCAGGACCTGCTCTTTTTGGTTCTCATTTACCTTTTTTAACCCCTCCCTTTTGTGTTCATTTTTTAAAGGGTTTTTCCTTCTCCCGTTCCTCTTTCTGTCGGGGTTTTCCCAGGGGGTCCGGTTTTTTGGGGCCTCTTTCCCCATCTCAATCTATTCAAACCCCATTGGGGGCAAAACCCTCAGCAGATTTGGTTCCATACCATTTTCAACGCTGATGACCCCAATTTTTTCCCCTTTCCCCCTGAGACCCTCATCCTGGCCCTGTACAAAACCCTGTGGCTGGTCTGGCCACTGTCTTGACATAAAGTCCTCCCTTATCCTTTAAATAAACCCCAATTAAAAAATGAACTTCTTTGTCTTCAACCATTTTACTAACCGACCCTTACCCCGCCATTTCTGTTCAGTGTGTGGCAAAAACCCAAACCTAAAAACTCCTAAAGGGAGCAGGGGGCCCCCTTTTTTGTCTTGGGGGTTTTTAAAACTTTGATTCCGATCTGTCCCTTTTTATCCCCTATATCCGGGCCCCTTGCCCGATCCTTTTTCCCTTGGGACCTCAAGAACATCTCCAAAAAACCCCTCCTTTTTTCACTGTTTTTAAAAAAAAACTCAAAAACTTATCATTTGGGGCTCTTATTCATTCTGTCTCTCCCAAAATACTGAACTCCCTTGGGTTATCGGTCTCCCTCTGTGCCAAAATCTCCCCTTTTCCCAATTTTGTCCTGAATGAAGGGCCAGGCTCGTCTTTCTCTCCAGCGCTATTTCTGATGGGCCCATACCCTTTTCCCTTTTTACTGCCCGGTTGCCCATCCAGTACAGGATACAGGTTTTAAAACCCCCATCCCCAAACACCCAAAAAAAAGCTCTCCACGCCCCCCTGCTCCCCCCCCTACATCTCCTCCCCCATTTTCTGTCTTACCCCCCTACCCCCCTCTCTCCCCTTGTGATACATTTAAAATTACATTTCAATCATCCGAAAACCCCTCATGCCCCTACCAAGACTTCACACGTTTCAGCACCGGTTTTTCTTGGGAAATTGCTACCACGGGGGGATCAGGCACAATCAGAAAAATCTCATAGCTTTTTTGAAGGGGGTCTGGGGAAACATCTTCTCACTTTGGCCTACCAGAATCCCCTAATGGCTAAAATCCCCCCCCCCCCCCTCCCCAGCGACTCATCTATTTTTTGCACTTAATTGTTTATAGTGTACTGTTTTTGGGGGGCAGGTTCATCCCCAATTCTACTTTAAAACAAACCCAATATTTATGTACATGGCCGGCCCTTGTAAAACCCAGCACTTTTTTACCTTCGTTCACCATACCAAACCCAATTTGATTGTAAGCTCTTTGGCAGGGGGCCCCCTTTACATTTTGGGGCTTTATCTGTAAGTAGCTTTTTATTGTGGAATGAATTTTCTTTTGTCTGTACCTACACCCTCCAAAAATTTTTAAAGTGCTGCGGGTTTTGTTGGCGCAATATAAATAAAAATTATTATTATTATTTTTTTATTTATTGGTCTAAACTGGGATGCACCCAAAAGTGCCATATTTTTTTCTAATGTACGTTGGTAAAGCACCAAAAAATGTTATTTAAAGTAATGTAAGCTGGGGGTGCACCAAAACTGCCTTTCTCTTCTAAATTTAAGTGGAATGATATATTTTGGGGAAATGTATGTAAGGGACTGTACTTGTATTTGGTGTTTCTTTCAGCCCAAAAAACTGTTGGGAAACCCTTGTTTTCTTTGAAAGTATTTAGCAGGCGCACTCCAAAAAAAAGGGGCCTTTTTCCGGCCCCTGGCACTTTATAATGCGCCCAAAATTTGGGGGCGAACTGGGGGCATGTCGCACCATAACCATTTGATTCTACACATTTATGACAGCCAGACCAAGTTAAAAGTGGTTTACCAGACCCCTGAGTTTGGGAGGGGAATAAATTTGGCCAAATGTAGACCACAGAAAAACAGGTCCATACATTCGGGGCGCATTCTACATGCTTAAAAATTTACTTAGAACTGGCCTCCATGGGCCTAGATCATACATGTTGTCCTAAGTGCTTATTCGTCTAAGCTGGGATTCACCATAAGTGCCTGTTCTTCCAATTTAAGCAGGGATGCACCAAAAGTACCCATTCCTCTAATGTAAGGTGGGATGCACCAAAGTGCCTATTCTTGTAATGTAAGCTGGGATGCCTTTAAAGGGGGTGACTTGAAAAATTTTGGGCCCGTAAAGAGGCCGTTGAAAATAGCATTCAAGCAATGTAAAATGTGCCAAATGTAGAACCTTTCTACTGTGGGTCTAGTTTTTGGGGCATTTAGTTTCCACGACAACTCAGGCTCAGATAAACCACTTTTAACGTGGTCTGGCTGTTCCAGCAGTAGTGTGTAGAATCATATGGTTTGGGACACATGTCCCAAACACCCCCACATCTCGGGTACATTACAAAGTGGCGCGGAGGCCACAAAATGCACCTAATTTTGGAGTGCGCCTGCTCATAATTTGCGAAAAAAAAAACGGCAGTTTTTGGTCGAAACACCCAATATGTGCATCCCATCATAATGTCGCCCTAAGTACCTATTCATCTAATGTAAGCTGGGATGTACCAAAAGTGCTTATTCTTCTAATGTACACGGGGATGCAACAATATTGCATGTACACTGGGGGTGCACTAAAATCCCTTTCTTTTAAGAAAGTGGATAAACAAAAGGGGCCTTTTCTTAAGAAAGCTGGTATGCACCAAAAGTGCCCATTCTTCTAATGTACACTGGAATGCACCAATATTGCATGTACACTGGGATGCACTAGAAGTGCTTATTCTTTTAATGTAAGCTGGGATGCAACAAAAGTGCCTATTCTTCTAATGTAAGCTGGGATGCACCAAAAGTGTTATTTTTTAAAATGTAAAGGGGAGTTCCCAAAAGTCCTATTTTTCTAATTTTAACGGGATGCACCAAAAGTGCCTATTCCTCTAATGTAAGCTGGGACACACCAAATGTGCCTATTCTTGTAATGTAAACTGGGATGCACCAAAAGTGCTTATTCCTTAAAAGAAAAAATAGGGCCCCAAAATCTTTTCTTGCAATGTAAATGGGATCCCTAAAATGCCATTCCTAAGTAATCGTGATGTGCCAAAAGTGCCTATTCCTCTAATGGCCATAGTTGTGACCTCAGATTCTGCTATAATTTTTCTTACTCCTTAATTTTACATAATCAAAAACTTTGTACAGTCAGTTCTAAAGACAGAAGATAATTCATTTCAAGCCAGTGAGTCTAGGCTTGTACCACTGAGCGCTGAGAGCTTGATTTTCTCTATTATGGAAGGGAAAGGACTGAAAAATCTTATCTGAATAAAAGTCTTCTGAGGAAAAGTCTAAATGATCAGATTTCAGATAAGACTGCTATCCCTCCACTGGGAAATCAAAAAAACCTGCGTACCCGTGTGTTGCCTTTTTGGGGTGCTATACAAGCAAATATCCTATGTATCCATTACATGCAAATCCCTGTAACAACTGACATTCTAACCTACAAGCAACTGAGAACTTTTACCAGTGCTCCGCAAAGAAGTCATTCTCCTTATTGCAAAGGAAAAGGGAAGGAGGAGTCACCCAGCTCCAGCCAGAGTACTAAGAGGAGCTGCTGGGAAGCACATCTCTTTACTGAATGGTGCTCTGCAGTCAGTCAACTTTTTTGCATTGCCAGGCAACATTGGGCAGCAAAACCACTTTTTCTCTTCTCATCTTCTGTACAGGTGACTACAGCTGTGTTATTTTGCTCCCATTCTGCTAGCATTAACTATGTCAGCATGCTTTCTTTTATTGTAGTTATACATTTTTTACTATGCTTAGTTCTTATTTTTGAATTATGATTTTTTTTATTATTAATATAATACAGTCATTATCATATATTAACCCATTATCCACATTATAAACAGTTTACATTGATATCTAAATAGGTTCTATTTTATATTGCTAATAATTTATTTTATTATGCTGTATGTTTTCATTTTGTTTTAATTATTTTCTAATTATATCTATGTCTTTTCGGTAGTTTATTTTTTTTATTTAATGT
>JAODAL010078710.1:0-12821 GCA_025379985.1 Phyllomedusa bahiana | reverse complement strand
ATTTTGAAAAGGATATGTAACCCCTTACCTTTTTTAAAAACTGAAATATACCCTAGTAAAAAAATTTGGGGTTTTCGCCCAAAAAAAGGGACTGTCCCACACGGGAAATCCCCTAATCTCTATTAAAAAAAAGCTCCCAAGGGCCCTAATGCAGTACATGAATTTTTAAACACAGGGGGGGTATAAAATCTATATATCCCAAAAATTACCCCAAAAAGACAAATTGTTTTAAACCCTGAATATTAATAAAGTGGGTTCATAGGGGATAAAAAAAAACCATGACCTGGTCCCTTGTGCTAGCGGGCACAAGTTGTGCGGGGACTAGCTGTGCCCCCCCTCACATTGCTGTGCCTCTTCCATCGGGTTATCGGGGGAATAAAAGAAACCGGGCCCCTGGCCCCTAAAGGGGGCCCCATTTTATAAATTAAAATTTCCCATTTTTTTAGGTGAGCTGCCCGTCAGATAACAAAAAAGGGGCTGCTCCCCGGCGGGGTGGTGAAAGGGGTTTCTGGCAGCAATTTAAAAAGGGATAGGGGACGACAGTAAAACAATGGTGCTGTCATTTAGATTCTGTATTTGGGGTTTTCAGAAAAAAGATCTTCCGGGCAGAACTGCAGGGCAGGCCTCATTGGCTCAGTTTAAACTTGTAATTCAGTACCCCGAAAGCCCCTGCTCATTTTTAAATACGGGCGGAAAACCATCAGCCGTATCTTTTCCCTTCCCCTTTCTGCATTTTTATTAGATTACCTGCTTCCCTTTCTAATAGATTTTAAAAAATAAATTTTTTGAGGGGAAGGCCCTCAGCTTAAAAATAAAATACAATATATATATATATTTTTAAAATAGTTATGGTCTCTTGGACCTTAGTCCTATCCATAGTCCAGATATCTTTTCCTATCTTTCTGCACAATAAAACTTAAAAAGACTAAACCATAGGGAAAAAAACCTATTTAAAACTATCCCCCCTAAAAATATTAACCATTTTCCCAAAAACGGGGTTTTTTTTTTTTTTAAAAAGGGGGGCTACTGCTTTTTTTGTAAATCTCAAAATTTCACACACATTGATTACCCTTCAAACATGTGGGGCAAAGATAAAAAAAGGGACAAATTCCAAATACATTTCCCCTTCTGATTTTGCTTCCTTTCACAGATAGAGCAGTTTTTTATACACAAGCTTTTATTGTGGAATTTTAAAAGGGTTTAAGAACCAAATTTTCAGTTTTCCCCTTTAGTTATGGGGTTTTAAAATACCAAAGATTATTTTAAAATGTGAATTAGGAATGTAGACCGTGTTTTTACTTTCATTTCGTTTTTTTTTGAAAAATTTAAAAAAAGGGGCTCATCTGCCCAAAAAAAAAAGCAATGTGTGAACTTTGTTTTAATCTAGCCATTCTTCTTACTGCATGTTTTGCCATCAGGAGGAAACAGCCAGTCATCCACCTTTCTCCAGGAAGAACTGGTACTCATTTAGGTAAGTTTAAGATGATAGCTCTCAATCAATACCCGCCCGTGTCGGAAAAAAACAAAAAAAAACAATTTTTGGGGCCATTTACTTTAAATTTATTCCCGGGCGTAAATACCGGGGTTGAGGGTAGCAGTTGCTCCCGGGGGCCCCCGGGCTTAGGGGGGCCTGCCCCCCCGGGGCAACGCTACTGCGTTTCCCCTACCCCCGGGAATGCCGCCCTGGGCCCGCCGACAAAGGGAAATTAACATTCACTTCGGCGGGAAGGGGGGGCTGCGGGACCCGGCGCATCTGCCCCTTGGGAAAGCCCGGGCCCCCCCGCCCCAAACGTTCAAAATGAGCCCCTGCCTGGAGGTAACAGAACGGGGCGCCCGATCGATCCCTCTGCTACTTCCCCTGCCAGCCCTCTGTGATCAGTGGGGGGGGGGCCCGGTGACTTTACATCACCGGGGCCGCCCCGCCTGGGGCACAGAGGGTGAGCGCAGTGCATCGGGGGACGTGGACCGAGGTAGTAAACTTTTTCTTAATTTACCTACCCCATAGCCTGCCTAACCACCTAACCCTGCCGTAAAACCCCCATTCCCGCCTTTATCCCCCATATGCCGCCGTAACCACCTAAGCCTGCCGTAAAACCCCCATACCCCTGCCTATAAACCCCTATCCTGCCGTAACCACCAACCCTCCCTATATACCCATATGCCGCCTTATACCCCATAGCCTGCCGTATACCACCTAACCGCCTAATCCCCCAAAGCCTGCCTTTTTCCCCCATATGCATCCCGTATCACCTAAGCCTGGCTAAAACCCCCCCTAACCCGCCGTATACCACCTAACCCAGCCTATATCCCAATCCTGCCGTATACCCCAAGCCTGCCGATCCCCCCTATCCTGCCTATCTACCCCATAACCTCCCGTAACCCCCCTATCCCCTCCTTTAAACCCCATACCTCCCGTTTCCCCCCCAATCCCTGCCTTTTTTTCCCAAAATGTCGCCGTTACACCAAAGCCTGCCTATATACCCCATATCCGGGGCCAAAAACCCAAATTCCTGCCGTATACCACCTAACCCGCCTATATACCCCAATGCCTGCCTAATACCCCATATCCTGCCGATACCCCCTAAGCCTCCTAAAAACCCCCAAGCCTCCCCGTATACCCCCAAACTGCCTTTTAGTATATCCCCCATATGCCTGGATACCCCTAACCCTCCTATACTCCCATATGCCTGCCTATATCCCCCCATAGGCCTGCCTATATCCCCCAATGCCTCCGTAAAAACCCTAAGCCTCCCTTTTAAATATCCCTAACCCTGCCTGTACCACCTGGGCCTGCCTAATCCCCCAATGCCTGCCGTATACCACCTAACCCGCCGTATACCCCCATATCCCTGCCTATAAACCCCTATGCCTCCCATAACCCCCATACCCCTGCCTTTACCACCTAAGCCTGCTTTATACCCCCTTAGCCTCCCGATACCACCAAAAGGCCTGCCTAATCCCCCCAAGCCTGCCGTATACCACCTAACTGCCGTATACCCCCAAAGCCTTCCTGTATACCCATATGCCTCCCGTATACCCCCTATGCCTGCCATAACCCCATATGCCTGCCAAAACCCCAAGCCTTCCGTATCCCCCATATCCCCGTTACCGCCAAAGCTTGCCTATATACCCCATATCCTGCCGTGTCCCACCTAACCCGCCTAAAACCCCCTATATGCCTCCCGTATACCCCTAACTTCCCATATACCCCATACCCTGCCGTATACCACCTAACGCCAAATCCCCCCTATGCCTCCCTATATACCCCATATGCTGCCGATACAACCAAAGTCTGCCATAAAAACCCCCAAGCCTGACTATACCCCCTAAGAAACCTAATCCCCCATATCCCGCCGTATACCACCTAACCTGCCGTATACCCCCTATGCCTGTATATCCCCCATATCCCTGCCGAACACCTAAGCCGCCTAATCCCCCCAAAGCCTCCCGTTACCCCCTAAGCCTCCCCTAATACCCCATATGCCTGACGTATACCCCCATATACCTGCCATATACCCCATCCCGGGCCGTATACCCCATATGCCATATCCCCCATATGCCTGCCGAAAACCACCTAAGTTTTGCCTTATACCCCATATGCCTCCCGTATACCACCTAAGCCTCCCTTATACCCCATATCCCTGCCGTATCCACCTAAGCCTGCCTAAAAAACCCATATCCTCCGATACCCCCAAACCCTGCCTATATCCCCCCTACCCTCCCTATAACCTAAGCTTGCCTATTACCCCATATCCTGCCGTATACCCCCTAACCCTCCCAAAACCCCCATATGCCGCCTATAACCCAAAAGCCTGCGTATACAACCTAACTGCCAAATTTTCCCCCTAACCGACGTATACCACCAAAGCATGCCTAAACAACCCCAATGCCTGCCGATCCCACCTAACCCTGCCGATCCCCCCCATAGCCTCCCTAAACCCCATATGCCTATATCCCCAAAATGCCTCCCAATACCACCTAAGCCGCCTAATCCCCCCAAACCCTGCCGTTCCCCCCTAAGCCTGCCTATATACCCCATATGCCTGACGTATACCCCCATATACCTGCCTATATACCCCATATGCCTGCCGTATACCCCATATGCCTTCCATATACCCCATATGCCTGCCGTATACCCCAAGCGCTATATCCCCAAAGCCTGCCTATACCACCAAACTCCCCAAATACCCAAGCCCCCGTATACCACCTAAGCCTGCCTATATACCCCATATCCCTGCCGTAACCACCTAACCCGCCTATATCCCCATAGCCCCCAAAAACCCCCATATGCTCCGATACCACCTGCCTGCCTATACCCCCATATGCCTCCCGTATACCATCTAACCCTGCCTATATACCCCATTCCCTGCCTTATACCCCTATCCCGCCATATACCCCAAATCCTCCCGATACCACCTAAGCTGCCGATCCCCCCATATGCCCCCCTTTAACCCATATGCCTGCCAAACCCACCTAAGCCGCCATAAACCCCAAATGCCTCCCTTTTATACCCCTTGCCTCCGTATACCCCCTAAGCTGCCTATTACCCCAATGCCGCCTATATACCCCATATGCCTCCCGTATACCACCAAGCCCCCATATACCCCCTAAGCCTACCGTATACCCCCAGCCAGCTATATACCCCAAGCCTCCCGTATCCCACCTAACCGCCGTATCCCCCCAATCCCTGCCTATATACCCCATATGCCTGCCGTATACCACTAACCCTCCCTATAAACCCAAAGCCGCCTTATACCCCATATGCCTGCCGTATACCACCTAAGCCTGCCTATATACCCCCTAAGCCTGCCGTATACCACCTAAGCCTGCCTATATACCCCATATGCCTGCCGTATACCACCTAAGCCTGCCGTATACCCCAAATGCCGCCATAACCCATATCCCTGCCTTTTTACCCATATGCCTGCCGTATCCCACCTAAGGCATCCCCCCCCTAAGCCTGCCGTAACACCTAAGCCTGCTAAACCCCATTGCCTCCCGTATACCCCTAAGCTGCGTATACCCCCAACCCTGCTATATAACCCATATCCTGCCGTATACCCCCATATGCCTGCCAATAACCCCTTGCCTTGTATCCCCCAAAACCCCTTCCGTAAACCCCATATCCCTCCCGATAAACCTAAGCTTGCCTATATACCCCATAGCCTGCCGTTCCACCAACCTCCCTATATCCCCCATATCCCTCCCGAACCCCTAAACCTCCTAATATCCATATGCCTGCCGTATACCCCAAAGCCTCCCTTTAAACCCCCATACCCCTCCTATAAACCCCATATGCCCCCATATCCCCCATAGGGGCTGCCGAAACCACCTAAGCCTGCTTAAACCCCCCTAAGCCTGCCGATACCACCTAAGCCTGCCTTTATCCCCCCATAGCCGCCCGTTACCACCTAAGCCTCCGTATACCCCCTAAGCCTTTTAAACCCCAGTGCCGCCGTTCCCCCCATATCCCCTGCCTATATCCCAATGCCTCCGTAACCCCATTGCCTTCCGTATACCCCAAATCCTGCCGTATACCCCCTAAGTTTGCCTATATCCCCCATATGCCTCCCGTGTACCACCTAAGCCTGCCTATATCCCCCATATGCCTGCCGTATACCACCAAAGCCTGCCTAAAAAGCCCATATGCCGGGGCCAAAATTCCCCCCATAGGCCCCGTAACAAAAGCTCCCAAAATACCCCCAAGCCGACGTATACACCTAAGCACCTATATCCCCCATAGCCTGCCGTATACCCCCTAAGCCTGCCTTTTACCCCCCCATATCCTCCCTAATACCCCATAGCCGCCATATCCCCCATTCCTGCGTAACCCCCAAACCCCTCCTATATCCCCCCAAACCCTTTGCCGTATCCCCCAAGCCCTCCCTTAAAAACCCCCATATGCCTGACGAACCCCCATATACCTGCCTTATCCCCAAGCCCCCCGTATACCCCATATGCCTTCCATATACCCCAAACCCTGCCGATACCCCTAAGCTTGCCTATTACCCCAATCCTGCCGTATACCCCTAACCTCCCTAATACCCCATATGCCTGCCGATACCACCAAAGCCTGCCAAAATTACCCCATTCCCGCCGTATACCCCCTAAGCCCCCTATATACCCCATCCCTGCCTAAACCCCAATGCCCCGTATACCACCTAACCCTCCTATATACCCATATGCCGCCGTATACCATCTTAGCCTGCCTAAAAACCCCATTCCCCTGCCTATATCCCCCATACCCTCCCCTATATCCCCCCAAACCTCCGAAACCCACCTAAGCCTGCCTAACCCCCTATGCCTGCCTTTATACCCCATTCCCTGCCGTAACCCCCTAAGCCTGCCTATATACCCCCATAGCCTCCCTATAAACCCCATATCCCTGCCTAACCCCCTAAGCCTCCCTATATCCCCCCTAAGCCTACGTATCCCACCAAACCGGCCTATATACCCCATTCCTTCCGTATCCCCACCAAGCCCCCGTATACCCCCTATCCCGCCCTGTATCCCCCTAGCCGCCGTATACCACCTAAGCCTGCCATATACCCAATAGCTGCCTATATACCCCATATCCCGCCGAAATAAAACCCTAAGCCTGCCTATTACCCCCTAACCCTCCCGATCCCACCAACCTCCTAATACCCCATAGCCTGCCGTAAACCACCTAAGCTGCCGTACCCCATATCCCTCCTATATCCCCCATATGCCGCCATTTCCCCCAAAAGCCTCCGTAATACCACCAAAACCCTGCCTATATACCCCCTAAGCCTGCCGTATCCCACCTAAGCCTGCCTAATACCCCATATGCCTCCCGTATCCCCCTAAGCCTCCCGTAACCCCTAAGCCTGCCTTATACCCCCAATCCCTGCTGTATACCCCTAAGCCTGCCGTATCCCCCCTAAGCCTCCCCAAAAAAACCCCCAATCCTGCCGTATCCCCCCATTGCCTCCCTAAAACCCCCCATATCCCTGTCGTATACCCCATATCCCTTTCCGTATAACCCATAGCCTGCCTTACCACCAAAGCTCCCTTATACCCCATATGCCTGCCTAACCCCCCAAACCGCTAATACCCCTATCCCTGCCGTAACCCCCATATCCTGCAATATCCCCCATAGGTCAAAATACCCCATATGCCCCAAAAACCCAATGCTGCCTTTAACCACCTAAGCTTGCCTATATACCCCATACCCCTTACCACCTAAGCCTCCTAATCCCCCATAGCCCCCGTATACCCCCCTAAACCGCTATATACCCCATAGCCTGCCGAAACCCCCAAATTCCCGCCTATATCCCCCATAGCCGCCTAAAACCCCCATATGCCTCCCGTATACCACCTAAGCCTGCCTATTCCCCCCATAGCCTCCCTAATACCCCATATGCCTGCCAAATTACCCCATATCCTCCCGTATACCCCTAGCTTGCCAATCCCATAGCATCCCGTATACCACCTAAGCCTCCCTATAACCCATATGCCTGCTGTATACCCCCAATGCCTGCCTATAAACCCCCCATATGCCTGCCTTATACCCCCTTAGCCTGCCGTTTACCCCCGTATACCCCCAATGCCGCCGTATACCCCCAACCGCCGTATACCCCTAAGCCTCCCGATACCCCCCAAAAACCGCCTGTATACCCCCCAAGCCTACCTGTTTACCCCCCAAGCCGCCTGTATCCCCCCTGGCCTCCCTTTTATCCCCCCCCTGACCCCCTTTTAACCCCCCCCCGCCTGCCTTTCCCCCCCCCCCCGGGCCTGCCTTATCCCCCCCCCCCGGCCTCCTAGATACCCCCCCCGGGCCTCCCAGATACCCCCCCGCCTGCCTATATAACCCCACCGCCTGCATAAATACCCCCAGCCTCCCTATATACCCCCCAGCCTGCCTGCATAGACTCCCCGCCTATATCTCCCACCCTGCCTGCAAACCCCCCCACCGCCTTTTACCCCCCCACCCTGCCTAAAAGGGCCCCCTAAAGGGCCTATATACTCAAAGCTGTCGCCGGGAACCCCCTATAGCTACCCGTGAACCTGTCTGCCTATATACCCCCTTACCCCTCTAAAGCTTCCCCTCCCTTTTAAGCCCCAAGCCTCCCTGTCTACTTATATGGGGCCCTTTAGCTAACTTAACCCATCTATATGGGCCCCCTTTTGCCCACCTAACCCCTTCTCCTTTATGGCTCCCTAAACTACCTAAACCCCGCCGCATATATGGGCCCTATTGGGACCCAACCTTGCCCATTTGGGGCCCCCCTATTCCTATCTAAACCCTACCTGCCTAAATGGACCCCCTATACCGGGGGAGGTGCTGGAAAAGTCAGGATTTAAAATATTTGTGTCTAAATCTGCGGGGACAAGGGTCGGGGAAACGCATCATGAGGCAACCCGGGCCGGAGTAGAACAATGGGGAAAGTCAATGACATCAGAGAAACGCACCCGTGGTCACAAAAGTAACTACACTGAAACACTTATAAGTCTACAGAGCCCGTGTACACGGTCTACCCCTATTGGGGCACTGTATGTGGTTTTAAAAACAGTCTGCAAGCCTGTTACATGGAAAACCACTATATGGCACTATAAAGGGGGTACTATTGGTCTTGTGTACGACAGTAATATGTTGGGGGATTATTCAGTCACATGTGGGGTAATTTGTGGTCATGTTTTGGCAATAATCAATCCTTTTGTAAGCGTTATTGGGAAAGCTGGTCTTAGTATAGTGGATTTAAATTTGGGAGCAGTTATGGGGAATGTATGGGGGGTATTTGCCCCTTTATTATCTACATAGAACAGCATTTCCTGGACATGGCTGGTCAGGGAGGTGGGGCGAGGGGGGGGGGGGGTAGGGGGCCCCTCCAAAAGTTTGCTTTGGGGCCCGGCCTCTAGTTACGCCCCTGTTCATTCATGAAAAGTGCCATTTTATTTCCCCAAAATGTGTATGGGGCTCAAAATCAAAATTTCTGATAAACCTATCTGTATGTTTTTGGAGTTTGGGGGAAACGGAGTACCCAAAGGAAACCCACACAAACACAGAGAGAACATACAAATGCCATACAGATCTTGTCCTTGGTCAGATTCAAACCCAGAACACCAGCACTGCAAGGCAAAATTGCTAACCACTGAGCAACCCGGCTTTTAAAAGAAGGAGCAGCTGGTTACTTTAAACCCTGTTGTCAACTAAAAACAAAAGTTATTTTTCATGGGATATAAGCACGACTGTGGGGCACCCCTAAAGCCAGGTGTTTTAGAAGTACATGCTGGCCAGTCAGGACCGTCGCTTCCATTGGGCAAGTTGTGTGGCGGCTCCTGCTATCGTTGCTATGCCGCGCTTGCACTTTGCTATTAAGCCCAGCGAGCGGGGCCCCCAGTGAAGAAAGGCTTTTCCCCCCCGCCTCGCTGTGAACTGTAAAGCGCAGGGGGGGCATCAGGGACAGGGACTTCCCCGGGGGCCGGCGGGCAGTCTTCTCCATCCCCCCCGGGCCCGGGAAATGTAGTTTTAGTGCGGCAGCGGGCCCCCCCATTTTGGGCCATAAGTAAAAACAATTTTAAAAAAAGGTCCCGCCCCACACCCCTTCCTTACAGAACCAGCACCATTCCAGAGGGGGCAGCAGCACAGCAAGTGGCCCAAACCAGCCACAGCACCAGGTACCATCCGCCCGAGTTGGGGGGACAGTGATGAAAATGTCCTTCCCCCTCTAAACCATGTTTGTCTTGTTCCCCACTCGTTGCCATGTCACACAGTGACATTCCAAAATGAGGGGGGGACAGTGACATGGTCAAGGGTGGGGGACAGTGACATGACAAACATGAAACTTCTGCTTGTGGTCAGTCACCACCCTGACCCGTGTCACTTTTCCCCCCAAGTCTCTATTTCATAAAATGCCCGGGCCACGCTTAATATGAAAAGAGAGACTTGGGGGACAGTGACATGGGTCAGGTGGCTGACTGACCACAAGCGGGTTTTACATGACTTAATGTGTCCCCATCCTGTGCCTCCGGCTTCCACGCAACAGCTCTAATTTATATAAAATGCTGCGTAGCCTGGTCTGGGGCCACGGGAAAGGCGCCATGAGCCTATACCCCCCTCCTTTTTGGGCAGCCATCCTGTGCCCCAACAGGCGACCAGCTTTTTATATAATTAGGAGCTGCTGCGGGGTCTGGTTGGTGGCCCAGTGCACAGCTCTGCCCAGGTGCCCATAATGCTGTTAAGACGGCCCTGTGGCCAGTGCATACTTCTAAAATGCTCTGTGCTGGCTCCAACTGACTCTCACTTTTCCCGGCGCGTAATCACCGTGAAGCAGTAACATGTCACTTCTTTCTCCCGGGCGCAAATTTCGCGGGGGGGAAACATGGCAGGAAATGTATAGAGTGGAATTACCTAATTGTGGGCCAATGGCCTGCAAAATACAGTGTAACATACCCTAGACTCACTTTATAAACAGTGGACCAAAAAGTGAAATGGATGTCCAAAGCACAAATGGGGTTTTTGTTTTTTAATTTTTTTTAACCTCTATAATAAAGCTTTTTTAAAATTATATATGACTCTGATTGGTTACTGTGGACAGCAGGCACTTGATTCCCCGCAATATGGTAAAATTTTAATGATGTTGTTTGAAAGGAGGGGGGTAGGAAAGGGGTAAAATTCGGACCTTTAGTAATACTTTTGTAGGGTTACTTAGTACGTCTTCCGGGGGGAAGACAAGACCCCCCCCTTCCCATATATATAAATGTCTAACTTCGATTTTTGTACAGTATGATTTTATGTCTGCTGTTTGAGACATGGGCTTCAATTACTAAGCTAGAAAAAGAAACTAATCACATCATTTTTTTCATTTTAAATCCATTTAAAAAATAAGGGGGGGGGGGGGGGGGCGGGGGGGGGGGGGGGGGGGGGGGGCGGGGGGGGGGGGGGGGGGGGGGGGGGGGGGGGGGGGGGGGGGGTTTTTTTGGTTTTTGGGAAAAAAATTTTTTGGGGGGGGGGGGAAAAAAGGGGGGGGGGGGGGTTTTTTTAAAAAGGTTTTTTTTTAAAAGGGGGTTTTTTCCCTTTGGGGAGGGGCGTTTGGGGGGGGGGCCCCCCGGGGGGGGGGGGGGGGGTTTTTGGGGGGGGGGGGGGGGAGCGGGGGGCGGGGGGGGAGTTTTTCCCCCAAAAAAATTGGGAAAAGCGGGGGGGGGGGAAAAAAAAAAAGGGGGCCCCCCCCCCCCCCCCCTTGGTTGGGAGTTTAAAAGGGGGGGGGGTGGGGGGGGAAAAGGGTTTTTTAATGGGGTTTTTCCCCGGGGGGGCCCCGGGGGGGTTTTTACATTTGGCCGGGCAAAACCCCCCCGAAAACCCGCCCAACCCGGCCAAAACCCCCCGGGAAAAACAGGGCCCCGCCCACCCCCAAAAAAATTTCAGGCTTTAAACCCTTCCCCCTCCCGTCCGCGCCCCCCTTAATCAAGGGCTTTCCACCCTTTTTTGGATGGGTTTTTGGGGGTTTTTTTGGGGTTTCCCCTAAAAAACCCCAAAACCCCCGCAAAAACCATGAAAAAACCCGGGGTTTTTTTAACCCAGGTTTTTTTCCCAAAATTTTAAAGGTGTCCCCTGTCAATTTTTAAGCTTTTTCGCCGTTTTTCTTTTTGGGGGTTTTTTTCCCGGGTTTTTTTTTTGGTTTAAAGTTGGGGGGCCCGCCAAAACCCGAAAAACCCGGGAAATTAAGGCCGTTATTTCCAGACAAATCCCCCGGTTTTTGGGGGAATTTTTCCTGTTTTTGGGTGTCCCCCCGGCCCCGGGGGGGGGGGGGGTTTTTTTGCAGGGGCGCCCCCCCCCTTTTTAGGAAGCCCCAACCCGTCAAAAAACCCCGGAGATTTGGGGCCCCAAGTTTTTCCCCCCGCCGGGGACAAAACCGCCGGGGGGCAAAAAGTCGTTTGGGGGCTGTCCAGGGCAAAAAAGGGGGGGTTTTTTGGTCCGGGGTTTTTTTCCTTGAAAAAACCCGGGCAAAAGGAAAAAGGCCAAAATTGCCGGGGGGGACCCCCCCCAAGGGGGTTTTTAAAGGGGGTTTTCCATTTTGGAAAGGGTTTTTAAATCCGTTTGGGGTTTTCCCGGCGGCCCCAAAAACAACTTAAAAACGGGGAACCCGGGCTTACAAACCCAGGGCTTTTAAAAGGGTTCCCCGGTGTTTAAAACCCCTGGGGGTCGCCGGGGAAGAAATTATTTTAAAAATTTTTTTTTTAAACGGAGCCCCAGTGGCTTTTAAAAAAACCCTGGGGCCAAAAGCCTCGGGTTTGGGGGCAAGATGGCATTTTAGCCGAGGACGCGCAAACCCAAACAATTCGGCGATCGGCGGGGGGTTGAAAAGGAATCCCCCCCCAGGGGGGGGGACGGGTCCGGGGGGGGGGGGGGTCCCGTATTTTTGCACCCTCGGGTCGCAAAACGAGGCGGGGGGGGTTTCCCCGTTTTCGGGGGGCCACGGGGGAATTTGGGGGGGACGGCTCCTGCCTCCTTCGCCCAGGGGGGGGGGGAACCCCGTTTCAAACCCCCCCCCCCCTGGCCTCCTTGGGGCCCCCCGGCATCGGCTTCGTTGTCTGGCCATCAAGGGGGCCGCTTGCACGCCATTTAAAAAAAGTTGTCTGGAAAAAAAAAAAAATATTGTTTAAAAAAAAAAATTTTTTTTTTTAAATTTTTAAAAAAAAACTTTTAAAGCCAAAACTAAAAACCAAAAAAAATCTATGGGGGTTGGGGGGTAGCCCGTTAAAAAAAAAATTAAAAAAACCCCTTTGGATTGAGTATTTTTTAGAAAAAATGGTTTTAAAAAACAAAACCTTTCCCCCAAAAAGGGGTTTAAATAATTTGA
>JAODAL010078709.1:0-12822 GCA_025379985.1 Phyllomedusa bahiana | reverse complement strand
TTAGAAGAAATTGTGTAACAAATTTTAGGGTGGTTTTCTTTTTTCCAGGAAAAAAAAACACCTTTTCAGGCAAAATTGCAGATTGTTGGAAAAAAATTTTTTTTCTTCATTTACACAACCTAAAAAACATTTGTGAAACACCTGCTAAAAAACATTTGTGAAACACCTGTGGGGTCAATATACTCACTACACTACACTCCTGGATATATTCCTTAAAGAGTGTAGTTTCCAATATGGATTCTTCTTAGGGGTGCTTATTAAGTTTTTGCACCTTAGGATGCTCGCAAACCTGTAACGGCACCTAAAGAAAATCGTAATGAACATGAGACCCCAAACTCCGGTAGGTGCTCCTCTTATTCTGAGGCTTGTGGTTGAGCCAAATAGCGCACTGGGGCCACATATGGGATATCTCTGAAAACAGCAGAATCTGGGGAATCAATATTAAGTTGCATTTCCCTGGTCTCATCTACTGTGTTCCTATGAATAATGGAAAATAACTGAAAATCTGCAAAAAAATAAAAAAAATAAGTGAAACTTTGAAATTTCATCTCCACTTTGCTTTAATTTCTGTGAAATACCTAAAGGGTTAATAAACTTCCTAAATGCTGTTTTAAATACTTTAAGGGGGCAGTTTCTTGGATGAAGTCATTTATGGGGGTAGCTAACATACAGGCCAATCAAAGCCATGCCAGAATTAGACTGGTCCCTAAAAAAATGTATATTGTTATATTATAATCTAAATGCAAATTTTCTTGAAAATATGTAAAATGACTATCAAATTATCCCCATTTTCACGATATTTTGATGTTTCACAAATAAACAAGGATTGTTTAGACCAACATTTCTTACTAACACAAGCATGCCTTAAACATATAAATAACAGAGTTCAATCTATACTTGTATGCTATGAGTAAGGGGATTATGCTTTGCTGTCCCCGAACCGCGTCAGTTTGAGGGTCATCTACACAGGCTGCTTGTCTACTATATGTGCCTATGTACCATACATATATTTTTTATGAAGATTTAAATAAATTTTTGTGCTTTTAACTGCTATACATTGGAATTGCTGGATCGTTTTTCGTTTCATTGGATGCTACACTCTGACCAAGTGGATCTGGGCATTGTGTTCCAGTGGAGGTGGTGAGCTGGCAAAGTCTTTTTTTTTCTTACTTACTAACACAAGCAAAATGTGTCACGAGAAAACAATCTCTGAATCACATGGATAGGTAAAAGTATCAAAAAGTTATTCCCACATAAAGTGACATGTCAGATTTCAAAAATGGAGCTCTGTCAGGGAGGCCAAATTTGGCTGCGATGGTAAAGGGCTAAAATCCAACCTCAGAAAATCTGAGTTGCGTGGACTACAATGTGGATTTTGGCAACATGTTCATGTTGGAGGGAGGGAGGGGGATTTCTTTACCCTGCCCTGAGTGCAAATTAACCTAAGAATGGTCCTGGTCACAGCTTAAAGGCACAATACCCGGGGGAAACCAAAGGACCAACCCTCGAAGGTTTTGCTGTGGCTAATACTGCATCCACTGCACTCCCAGATGATCAGTCACAGCCGTGACCTTCAGGGATGCAGGGGACGGAGTTCAACACTTGCTACCAGATTAACTGGATTATGTTGGACCCGCATTACATCTATTTCTTTAGTAAAATTGTCAATGAGGGCAGGTGTCAGGGAGTGTTTATTTAACCTGGCTTCCCCCCCATTTTCCCCCTGTTAATTGCAAAATGAAGTAATAGTGTTGGGGGGGTTAGGGTCACCCTTTGTTTGACAAAAAAGCACTTTGGTTTGAAAACCAAGTCCGGGTAAATTGTAAGGGGAGCTTGGTGTAAATTTTTTTAAAAGACTATGGTAAAAATTGCCCGGAACGTACCCCAGCCAAATTGTCTCGTGGAAAAAAAAAAACGGTAAAAAAAAAAAAAAGAAGAAAAAAAAGGGAAACCCAAAGGGATGGCGATCAGACTTTTCAGGCCAGGAAAGTGGGTGGTTGATGGGAGAGGGGTTTTCCCACTTACTTTCAGGTGGGAGGGCCTCCCAAGTGCCCGGAAAGTGGGGGGGCCCATTCCCAAGCAGGAAAAAATTGGTGGGGATTTGGGGCATTGGGCTTTGGGACCGCTTCCCGGGTTTTGTTTAGCCTTTATCTGGACAACCCGGGTAAAACTGGGAAGAGGGCCTTTAAAGGTTGTACGGGGGGGTTGGGTATGGCCGAGGGAAATTTTGGTGGTTTTTCCCCCAAGGGCCTCCCCTGACCCAAGAATTTTCCCTGCTCCCCCAACCCCACAAAGGGCCACAGTTGAGCCCGTCACTGAAAGAAAGGTTTTGAGGGAAACATTTTGCTTTACTAGAAGTGGAACATTTGGGTATAATAAGAGTAAAGTCGGGCGGTGGTGGGTAGGCCACTGTAAAAATACAGCTTTGTTGGGGAAGAATTAGGATAATCGGGGGTTTTTGGAGCTGTATGAGTTTAGTACTTGTAACGAGTTTCCCAGGTATGCTTTTGGTAAGTAGTGTTTTAGAATTTGGATTTTGGGGGGAGTAGAAAGTAGGGTAGAAAAGAGTTGTTAAAAACCCTGACCCAGGGGGGGGTTGAAAACCTACAGAGAATGGGGCAGGGGGTCAGAAGATTTGGGGTGAATTGGGGAAAAGTGAGTCCCCAAACCCCACACTGGTTACGGTGGAAGAGAAAGGCCCTGACTGGGCCAGGCCCCAAAATTAGTCGGATTTGGGGGGGCCCTTCAAAAAATTTGACGGGACAGTGGGGTTTTAAAAAATTTATTTATGATTAGCCCCTACGGGAAAACCCAAAGGGTGGGGGGGAAACCCTTTTTTGCTTGCTGGAAAAGGTTAAATTTTTAAAAGTTTAAAAAGGATTTTAGGCCGCAGCCGGCTGTGTGCCCCTTGTGGATTTAGGGGGTGCACTCGGGGCTTTGGGAATTTCCCCCGTCAGACCTTTATTCTCAGGTTTGCAAAAAGAGTCCCCTGTTTGGGTTGAAATGGCTGGGCCCAAATTTTTCCAAATAGGTTATAGCTTTTAATCCTTGTTGTTAAACCCGTGGGAAAAGTAAATGCAAGAAATATGAAAGGGAAAAAAAACAAAAAGAGCAATTAAATAAAAAAAAAGGGAAATATCTGGGACTTAAATATATGAGCTCACAGTAAAAACTGGAAATTGAGAGGTGGAAAATTTAGTGAGGGAATTGTGTGGTTTGAAGTAGTATAAAAAAAGGAAGAGGAAAAAGGGGTTTGTTTAGGCCACTACATATCCCTCTAAAGGTGACCCGCCCTGGGGGACAATGTGAAGGAAAGGAAAAGAGGGAAATTAACAAAAACCATTGGCAAAGAAAAAAAATTTTGGTAACTTTTTAAATTTACAATAAAAAACAGGGAAAAATTGGGGCATTAAAACGGGAAAAATTTTGGGGCCTTTATAGGTTAGAGTCTCTTTTGGAATATTACTTTTTCGCCCATGGGGCTCTTTTAAAGGGGGCATTTTAATGCCCAAACAAACGCCCAATAAGTATGGCTGTATATAAAACATAGTCCAAACAATAAAAAAGGGTGTTGGGTATAAGCCCAAGGATGCTAGGCTTAAAACGTTACTGAAATTACTAAATATCTGATTTAAAACATAATGTAAGGAAAGTATTATCAAGAAATGCCCATACGGTCTTTTTTTTTTGGTAGGGGCAGGTAGATTTCCCTTTTTGTAGAGGCTTGCCCGTCTCAGCGAGGGGTTCCCTCTTCAGAGTGGAGCGGAGCGGGAGGTTGAGTTCAAATGGGTGGAAATACCAAAAAGTGGCGGTAAAAAGGAAACAGGGACTGTCATTGGGCAGACATGGGGTTAAAAATGATACGGGGAAATGGGTACCCATGGTAGAAACCCAGGGATGAAAAACAAAATTTCTCCCCGGGAAGTGTCTTCCAAAAAAGGGTCTTTGGGTGGAATTTTGGGAAAATGGAGGGGGCGGTACACCCTTAAACAGGTGGTGTGAAAAAGGGCCCTTACAGAAGGTCTTTTTTGGAACACAACTTCATCCTATTTCTTTCCCCACTGTCTGGGAAACCCAGGTTTCTTGAATTCGAAAACCCCGATTAAGGAAAAGGTTATGCCGTGATAGTTTTTGGTTCGGGTTTCCCCAAAAAAGAATCCTTTTAAATTTGGGGGGATGGGGTTAGACTCGGTTTTTTTTTTGGGACACCAAAATTGGCCGGATGGTCTTTTAAGGGGTATAAAAGGGCCCCAATTTTTTTTGGGGGATGAGAATTTGATGGAGTTTTCCCCCGGGACAGGATCTAGAGGTTTCAAAGGGAAAAGGGCCTTTGTTGTTGAAAACCCTTTTTCTTTGCCCCCATAGGGTCTAATTTAAATGTCAGGGTAGGGTTTTTTTGAGTTTCAACGGGATCCTACCAAGTAGGGGTAGTCAAAGTTTTTCCCAAGGACCCCGGGGAACCCCTCTTTTATAGTCGCCATTAAAAGATGGTTTTTGGGAAAGGGATGACTTTGTTTGGGGAAAAATTTATGTAAAGTTTGGGATTCACAGCGAAAGGCTTTCTGGAAAAAAAACTTAAATAGAAGGGAGGAATCTTAAATTTTCCCCAATAATTTCTTCGGTGGTTCTTCACCTTTGGGCAGACAAAAACAGTGGGAATCACCCTTCACATTGGTTTTCCCAAATGCGAAAATTTATCTGGGAAATTAAAGTTCCCCAATTTTGACGCCCAACTTTTTTCCCGGGGCCCCCGACCCTGTGGTGTGCGGGGTGAGCAAGAGGGTTGTTATCGTGAACACGGGGTAAAGGGTTTTGTATTTGGGAAGATAGTCCTTAAACCACTCAGGGGACGGACCACCTAGAGTAGTAGTTTAGTTTAAAGGGGATAGTTGTTTTTTCGTTCTTCTCGGTTCCCCCTTAAAGCTTCGGTGGGAAAGCAAGGGACTTTTTCTGGGATTTGCCTAAACCTGTGAAAAATTTAACGCCCCTGGGCCCTTGATAGGGGGGGAAAACGGTGTAGAGAGGAAGGGTTGATCATAGTTGGGGATAGGCCAGAACAGATTTGATTGTCAAACAGGCTTTCAAATTTTGGGAAAACGCTACTTTTTGACGTTAGACCATTTACAGGAAGTTTCGGTTGTAACTCTCTCGGGGGGCAACCAATTTGTCCCTTTTTGGGGGGTTCTTTTTAACTGCGAAATGGCGGTTTTAAAACCCGGCGATAATACCCGGGCAAAATAAAAGAAAATTTTCTTTTTGACTTCTTTTCCCGTTTTTGGGGATTTGGCCCCAATCTTTTACTGCAGAGTTTTTTTGGATCAGGTGGTTTCCGTAAAGCATGCCCGATGGGCCAAAAGGTTTTTGACTGTGGTTTAAAGCGAGGGCCCTTTGGAGGGTTTTATTTGAGGCCATGTTCAAAAAAGAACCTAAAACACTTCTGCAAGATGGTTTTTGAGGGTTTCTTTAGGAAAGTGAATAAACGAGGGCGCCCTCAAGATAGAGCAAGACATTTTGGGGGGAAAAGTTAAATTTAAAACAAGGACCCCTTTTCCTTTTAACCCGCGGGGAAAGTAGCGGGGGGTTACAAAACCCCGAATGGCATACTTGTGAATGTAGAGCCCCATGGGGTGGTAAATGCTTTCTTTTTCTCGCCCTCAGGACCCTTTGTATTGCCAAAAACCATTGTGAGGGGGAGAGTGGAGAAATAGGCGCTGCCCCCAAAAAGCAGCTATGGATTCTTCAATAGGGGGGAAAGAGGATAGGGGTCTTTGGGGAGTGTTGTTGTTTAGTTTTCTGTAGTAAAACCAACGGAAGCGAATTTTTACCATCTTTTCCTTACAAGGACAAGGGGTTGGGCCCCCAAAGGACTTTAAACTTTTTTGGAGGGATTTTTGGTTGTCATTCTTTCTTTTTGATAAACTTTTAATTTGCTGTTATTTGGGGCAGGGGAATGGGTCGATGTTTCCCCCTTTGATAGGGGATGATAAACCGGTATTTATTTTGTGTTGGTTCGGTTGGTCTTGCCAAAGTCAAGTGGAGGTTTTAACTGAAAGCTTCATGGTGTCGTTTGAAACCTTGGGTTTTCCCCATTGATGTATTTTAGGAGTTTTAGCATCCCCAATACAAAGTTGTCCCACCAGGGGTAGGGTTTTAAAATAGGGGTCGCTGGAAAAAAATTTTTGGGGGAATTTTGGGTAGGAAATTTGGGTCTCTTCATTCACGGTCTTCGGGGTTAAAGCTGAACAGATAGAAAACCGTTGTGAATTTTGTGGGTCTATTGGGGAATCACTGAGGTTGTAACCCGAGGGGGAACTCGGCCTTTTGGAAAAAGGCCCACGCCATTTTTGGGTTGCTTTCACAAGGGGTTTTGACCATTGATTTGGAAAGAATCAAGGAGGGCTTCATAATCATAAATTGTCAATCCCGGGGGAAAAATTTACAAAGTGGGGGGTTCTAAATTTTAGCTGTAAGAGTAATTGGGCGAAAACTTTAGCCCGGCACGAAAAATTTTCCCCTTTGGGTTTTTTGGGCAAATTTTCTGCCGAGCGGAGAGCCCCTTCTTTTGGTTTCGCTGGCAGTTTCCCCTATGGGGGAAAGGAAAGGGGGGAAAAGGGCCCCAAAGAGGCATGCAAAGCATTTAACAGTTCAGAAAAAAAAATGGCGTATGACATTCATGCCAAAACACGGGAAATGCTTTTTCTCCCCCGGCATTTGTAAGGGTAAACCTTGTTTGGCAATTTTCGATCCCAATTTGGATGGTAGGGGGGCCCCCGTAGGGCCCACTTGGGGAATGGGCCGGAAAATTACCGGGAAAATTTAAAAATTTTTTTGGCTCTACCCTGTGGGTCAAAACAATAAAGTCCCAATGTTCCTCAAATTTTTTTGCCTTGGAATGGGGGGTTTTTTGGGAAAAGGGGTCAACTAGGGCTTCAAAAAGGAACACCGGGTTTACCAAAATTTTTTTTCTTTCGGGCTTTTTAAGAAAAAACTGTGAAATCCCCTGTGGTTTTTTTTTCTGGGCCCCCGGGGTTACCCCCCGGGGGCGGGGTTTTGGGGGTTTTTTTGAAAACCTTTTAGATTGCGATGTCCAGGGCGGGGGCAATAGGTGCAGAGGGACGTTACTTTTTGGAACCTTTCAGGCGGGTCCTATTCCCGGGTTTTGGGCGGGGGAGGGAAAAGGGGTCCCGGGGACAAAAATCCCACTTTTCAGATTTTCTCAGGGAAGAGGGGAGAAGATTTTTTCCCCCCAAAACCTTTAGGTTGGGCAAAGAGAGTCCATTATTGGGGGCAAAATTTTCCGTCTGGAGGGGGACAGTGGGGGCTAATGGGGTTAGAAATCTGTGCGGTTGAATTTGGGTTTATGGGTGAAAACTAGGCAGGGGATGAAAAAAAGGGAAAATTTTGTAGCCCGGGTTTGGGGAAATTTTTGGGTTTGGAGTATAGTGGTACAGGGGTGAGGGAAATTTTTCCCATAACTGTAGGGTAGAGTTTTTTAAGCAGGAAATGAATGTTGGGGATTTTTGAGCTGTAGCATGCGTAAATGGGGTTGTATTGTCTAGAGTCGACTCCCTTTAATGAATTTGGTCAAAGGGGTTTTTGCTGTCAGCAGCTGAGGGGTTATGGGGCAACCCTTTTTGCGAGCTTGTACGCGGGCTGTTTGTCAAGTGCAAAAGTCTTTTTAAAGTTAAAATTTGGGCTCTGGTCTGTCATTTTGAACTTTTTTAAAGATCCTCTGTGGCGGACGTACTTCAAATTCTTTTCAAGGCGGCTGAGGATTTTGTTTCACGCTGGCTTTTTTTTAGTATTCGGCAAGAAAGGGATTTTCTGGGGCTGGCCTTCGATTTTTCCTAGATGTAAACTGAAAACCCGTATTTGGAGAAAGGGGGACAAGTTTAAAAAGTACGGAGAGTTTTTTCTTTAAACCTTCAAAGGTGTGAGGTTCTCCCTTATAGCTTGGGAGAATAGAAGGGACCAATTTAAAAAAAGGGATGCCCGGGGGTGAATATTGGTGAGGAACCCTTAGCGGATGAAGTGGAAGGGCTGTAGAAAACCCTAGAAGGGCATTTTTTTACTTGCCGTAGAAAAGTATCAAAATAGGTACACTGTCCCCTTTTAAAAAAAAAATTTGGTTTCGGGCCCGTCACTTTAAGAAAAGAAAAGTAGTATGGTGCAGAAACAGTTTTGATTATTTACTCCCCCCTTTTTGAATTAGCACTGTGGGCAAAAGGGTTGGAGAATTGCACTTAGCTGAGGGGGAAAGCAGGCAGGAGTGGAGGGTGGGGTGGAAAAATTTCAGGCTTGCTTGGGGAAGAGGGGTGTAAGAGGAAAAAGGGAGGAAAATGGAGAGGCGGCTGGGTAAACAGTTGAAAACGCTAAAGGCCCCCCGGGTTTCCCCAAAAAGGGGGAGTCCTTCCCGTTTCCCAAAAGCAATTTTTATTTTTTGGGGGGAGGGGCAAAAGTGGGAGGGGGTTTTTTGGGGGGGGGGGCCCCAGTTTCATTTCGTGTGGGGAAAAAAGTCAGGGGTTTTTAATCCCTTGTTGCCGCTCCAGCGGGGAGGGACCCGTTTAAAAAAGCGGGCCCAAAAGGGACAACAACCGTGGACAGTAGAAGAAATGAAAAAAAAAATAAGCATAAAATTCAGTCTCCCCCCCTTTTTAGTAAAGAAAGGGCCCTTTAAAAATTTTAAGTATGTTTTTTATGGGGTTTCCAGGCAATGTTGGGGCTTGTAGTTCCACGGTTTAAATTTTTTGAAAGGACCCCAGAGGGGTTATAAATTCCCGTTTGTGACGCCAAAATTGCGCAAGCCGTGGGGTTTTGGGACAAGAGGGCCCTTTTAAAGGGGGGCCCCGGGCGATTTGGGATGGCACGAGGGTATATGGGGGCCCTTGTTCCCGGGCCCTGCCGACCCCAAGAATTTTTCCCTGTACCCCAAACCCCCACAAGCCCACCCGTTTTAGGACAGTCACTGCAAACGTTTGGCTTGGGGGTAACAGTTGCTTTACTAGAAGCTGGAAACGGTTGGGGTAATACAGACTAATTTTCGGTTTTCAGTCTCTTTTTGGGTTTGGCCACGTAAAATACGCTAAAGTTAAGGGGGGCCAAAATTTGGAGTAATCAGGGTTTGGAGCTGTATGAAACACTTTTGGGATTGTAGCGAGATGCAGGTTTGTCTGGAAGTAGTGGTTTTTTGAAAAAAATTTAGATGTTGGGGAAAATAGTGAAAGGGGTTTTTGAGTTGTTTCAGAAAAAGATCCAGGGGGTGGACTAAAGCTGAATGAGGCACGGGGCAAAAAGATTCTGAGCTTTAGCCCTTGGGGAAAATGACGGGCCAACGCCCCTGGTTACAGGTGGAAGACGCAGGACCATTTTAATGGAAGCCCGGGGCAAAATTAGTCGGAGTTTGGGGGGCCCTCAAACACATTTCCCACTGGAAAAGTAGGCCCCTTTTAAATTTTTTATATATGGTTAGTCCTTTCTGGAAAAAAAATTTGGGCCCGGGGGGGAAAACCTCGTTGCTTGGGATTTAAATTTAAAATTTTGAAAATTGAAACATTCTAGGCCGCAGCCAGGGTGTGTTCTCTGTGGGGTCTAGTGCTTTCAATCGTTTCTTTTGGAAAATTTTTCCCGTCGACCCTTAATTTTCAGGCTGCAAAAAAAAAGTTCCCCTGATTGGTGACATGGCTGGCCACTTATCCAATTAGATTAATTTGCTGATTTAACTCCTTTTTTTATTAACAGTGGGCAAAGTAAATGCAAGAAATACTGTAGGAAAAAAAACACGAGAATTACCTTTGAAAAAAAATAAAGGGAAATTTTTCTGGGACTTAAATTTTATGAGCTACAGTGAAAAAGGCATAGAGAGGGGGGAAAGTGGCGAAATTTTAGTGGTGTAAGCTAGTTTATGAAACAGGGAGACGGAACAAGGTTTTGTTTAGGCCCCTACTATCCGGGTCCAGAAAAACTGGACAGGCCGATGGCGGTGAGAGGGTTTATAACTTACCCCTTTTTTCCCAGGGGTAGGGGAAAAACTGGGGCGCTCCCCCCCCCCCACACCCCGGGGTCCCAGAATTTCCGTTGCAGGGGGCAGGGCGGCCCCCTTTTACCCCGTGGGCCGGAACAGTATCTTTATAATAATTCCCTGGTTTCCCGTGAAAAAAACAAACAAAAAACATGGCAACATTTTATGCAAGAAATTATGGCCCTCCGGCAAAAAGTTCCCGAGATGGCAAATATGTGTCCCCAAAAAGTGAAAAAAAGAAAAAGGGCTCAGGGGTTAAAGGGGATGTGTTGGACCCCCAAACATACCCCCCGACCCGGCCCCCGGGGCGGCCTCTGGAATCTGGGACTGTTTCAGGGGGAAACTGGGAAAAATTTGGGGGGTATGTTTTTTAGGAGAGGGGTATGTATAACAAAAATTTTTTACATTGAAGAGTATTTAAATAAAAGAAAAATATAAAAAAAATTTTTATTTACCCTGTATGCAAAAACCCAAAAACCATATCCACCTTCCTTTGAGGGTGTACAAAATTGGGGATTTATGAAATGTTAAGCCCTGTTAAGACTTATTTGGACGTGGTTTTGGACCGGTTTTTGGAGCGTTTTCCCCCAAAACCTGCCCAAAACCCCGCCCGAAAAAAAAGCTTCTTAGAAGGGGGTTTTTTTTGGGTTTTTCGGTTTAGGTTTTGGGGGGGGTTTTTTATCCCGGTTTTCGCAAGGTTTTCACCAAAATTAATAGCCATGACAAAAAAACCGGGGCCCAAAAAAAAGCTTCAAGACACCTCTTTCCAAAAAGAAAAAGCAAATGGGTTTTTAAAAACCTTTTTTTTGGGGGGGCAAAATTTGGTGGGGGGGAACTGTTTTAAAGGCCCCCCCGGGGCCCTGTTGGGGGGGGGGCCCGGCCCCCGCATCGGGGAAAATGGGGCAAGTTTGGTTTCCCCCCAAGGGATTTTCCCGGCAAAAAACCCGGGGCAACAAGCCCCCCGGGGGCCCGTGGGGGTTCCATTGAAAAATGAGGAAAAGTTTCCTTTAAAAGATCTTAAAAATTTTCCCCAAAAACCCTATGGGGAAAATTTAAAAAAAAAATTTTTGAAAAAAGTTTAAAAAAATAAAAAAACAAGTTTAAAAAAACAAATAAGAAAAAAAAATTTAAAAAACCCTACACCCCCCTTTTCCCCTTTTCAAGGGGCCAAAAACGCCCCGAAAAATAAAAAATTTTAAGAAAATTTTTTTTGGTATGCCTTCGTAATGACCGGCCCCATAAAAACCCGTCATGTTTAAATTTTTCCATACAGGGAACCCTTAAAAAAAACCAAAAAAAATTTACAGAATTAAGATTTTTGTTCACCCCCCAGAAAATTTAAAAAGGGAATTTTAAAAACGATCAAAAAAATTTTTATAAACGCCAAAAATTTTAAAAATTTAAACCCTCGGGTTTTTCAAAGAAAAAAAAATTTCCTTTCACAGCTTGTATATTGGAAAAATTTTAAAAAAAATTTTTAGCTTCAGAAGATTGCGATGCATAAAAATTTTTTTACACCCAAAAACACTTTTCTTTTTTTTTTTAAAGTGCTTAACATTAAAAAAAAAAAATATAAACAGGATATCGCCTTTAAACTTATCGACCCCAAAAAGTTTAAAACTAACTTTTCAAATTTTACGGGGAGCGCGGGTTTTAAAAATAAAAAAAAAACTTTCTATGATAGCAGTATTTTTTCCCCTGGCCTCCAAAAAAGGATTTTAAAGCGTTTAAAAAGCCTTGGGCCCCCCCAAAAATGCTAAAAATAAAACGTCAATCTCCCCAAAAAAAAAGTCCCCAAAACCCAGCTCCCAAACACGAAAAAATTAAAAAATTATGGCTTCAGACTTTGGCGAAAGCCAAAAAAAGTATTTTCTGGTTGAAAAAAAGTGTTTTTATGTTTAAAAGGGATTAAAAAAATTTTAAAAAAAAAATACAAATTGGGGGAACGCTGTAAAACGTTCTGAAAATGTGAGTAAAGCTACCAAAGTCATATTTCCGTACAAATGACCTATGAAAAATAAAAATAAAAAAACATACCAAATTGTTTTTATTTTGTTCCAAATAAAAAACAAAAATTAAATAAAAAAAATGAAAAATGCGTCATATGCACCCCAATTTGGTTTTCCAAAAAAAACTTTTAAAATCATCCCCCCAAAAAAAAAAACCGCAAACAAGCTCTGCACACAACAAAAAAAAAAAAAGTTATGGCTGTTTAGAATGGGAACTTTAAAAAGCAATTTTTTTAATAGGAACATTTCTAAGTGTAAAAATAATTTGAAAAAAATAAAACAAAATTTTAATTGTACCGAACCTTTGTAAAATTTCTGTCATTTACACTGAAAATCAAAAAAAAATTGGGGGAACTGCTTTTTTTTCCCATTTATGGCCCAAAAGCTAAAAAAAAAATTTTTGGAACACCTGTGTGCCAAAATTTCAGAAAAAAACCCCCGATGAGATCCCCATGGGGGTTGAATCCAAAAAAAGGGCGAATTTTTGGGAAAATTTCACCCGTTTGCTAAATTTGGGGGGGTTTGCCAAAATTTTCATGGCCCCACCCAAATTTTGCTTTTCCCAAAAACCAAAAGGCTCCTCCCTTATACGCCCTGCCCATGCGCAAAAACGCCTTTAAAAACATGAGGGTATTGCCAAAATTGGAAGAAATCGGGGTTTCCAAAATTTTGGGGGGTTTTTTTTTTTCCAGGATTTCCCTTTTAAATATGAAAAAAAATTTTTAGCTTTTTTAAAATTTTTTTTTCCCCGGGTTTTGGAAAAAAAAATTTTTTTTTAAATTTTTAAACCAAAAA
>JAODAL010078708.1:0-12822 GCA_025379985.1 Phyllomedusa bahiana | reverse complement strand
TCAGGCTGTTTCCGATCTCCCCTTCGTTTGGGAACCCTTTTAGGCACTCTGAACCCCCCTTTTGCATTCCGGGGGGGCGCACGCAGGGGCCTGGGGGCCTCTAAGGCCCCCTTTGCAGCTAGATCCGTCTAAAAACTGGGAAGCCTATGGGTCTAGGGGGGAACCCCTTCCGTTTGGTTTCACTCCACCCACACAAGCGGTGTTGCCTCCTAACGGTTCGGCATAAGCTTCAGCTTTACGGGTGGTAAAAACCCCCCTGGGCTTGGGCCCATACTTTTCTAAGCCTACCAACCCATCCCTTGGCCCCCTGACCAAGCCTCCCGTAAGGTGCTAAAGCCAGTGTGCAAATCTTACCATGTGAGAATTGTTTAGTTGTTTCCTTTTTTGTCTCCCCCCCTCTGGACTCCCTTTTCACCCCAAGGTACTGGTCCCCAATACATTGGCGAAAATTGGATTTTTGCACTATGTAAAATCCTTTTCTCATCCGTTTCATTGGGGGACACAGTCCCCCTCATTTTTCTTCATGAATCGGGGGCCCTTTTTTTTTTCCTCCTCTCAGCCACGGCTTTTGTCCCAACGATCACCTGGCGTCACAGGAATACAGGCCAAGGGGCTCCCGACAACCTTTTGGGTCTCCCTAAGCCCCGCCTCTTAGGAAAGGGCCTATACCCAAGGGCTGTGTTCCCAATGAATTTACGAAAAAAGGATTTTACGGTAAGTAAAAAACCAATTTTTTTTCCTGAAGGGGGGTTTTTGCAGCCTTTGCGACGGCGTTGGAAATAGGTTTAAAGCTAAAAAAAAGCAAGTGTACAAGGGGTTTTTGTGCAAAGTGCTTTTTTTGGCCAAAAGTGGGGATTTAGATTGCGGGACTTTAGTTTTGGGGGAGTTAGAAAGGCAATATTGTATTGATTTTTTTCTCCATCGGTGTGCTCCTTTTTGTAATACCCTCAGAATGGTGTTGATAATGCCCCCAGTGCCATCCTGTGCAATGTATAAATCCTTGAACAGCCTTTTGGGGTAAATTTTGGGTGTGAAGTTGCACACTGTTCATTTAGAAACCTGGAAACTTGGGTTTTTAAAAGCAAGTGTCAACACGGAATCCCTTGGCAACTTCAAAGCAATTTGCTGTCATGAGCAAGCACTCGTGGGGTAAGCTTGGGGGGAGCCAGCAGGATGTGCAGGGGCATAAGGGAGCTTGGGGAACATTCAGAAACAAGGGAAGATAAAGTTTTTAGGAGGGAGCCTATCTGGCAACCCCCAAAAGATTTTAAGACTGGGGATAAGGGGGATACTTTTTAAAAATTTCGCGCGCAGCAAGACCCTACCCCTGTCACTCCATAAGATGGGGGCAGGGTAGAGGGAGTAGACATGTGCTCTATTTGGGGGTCAATTTTTTTTGGGGAACATCAGGGCAACTGTCCAATGTTGTTTTTACCTTGGGCCCAAGTTCAACATTTGGGGGGACATTCGGGTTGGGTGGGGAGAATCCAGCGTCTGGGACATTGACACCCAAACAAAATTAGAGGTAGGTGGAGTGTCCTTAAAAATATTTTTTGGGACCTCGGGCAAAGCTCAAGGTAAGGGGGCCTCCAAGGTATATTTTCAGAAAAAAAAAAATTGTACACAGGTCACACCAAAACGGAAGGGGAATTAAGAGGGAATAAGTGGCTAAAAAATTGGTGTAGGGAAAGAGAGTTAGGATTTTTGGAGAACAGGGCAATTTTTTCTTGGGTACAGACTTTACTAGGGAAAGGGCGCACCCAATAGGGGGGGTGCAGCTTATTAGGGGGCAAAATGGGTAAAATTGGGGAATATTTAAACTATGGATGGGGGGAGGGGAACTAAACCCAAAAGGTGCAAATAGTGAAGGAAAAGAGCTGGAGTTCGTTATAAAACAGGGGGGAGTGGGGGGGGGCTAGTAAAGTTAAAATGGGCAGAACTAAAAGACCCGAACACCAAAAAAAACTCTAAATTCACTAACCAATGCCCGGGGTCATCAAAAATAAATGAAAAGAATTACTTATTGCTAAAAAAAATATAAAATAGTGGGGATAACAAGACAGCTGGGGAGACGTTTTACTTACAATTACGGGGGTTTTAGTTTATTTAGAAGAGATTGTAAAACACAAGAGGGGGGTGTAGCTATGTAAAAACCGCTGAAGCCATATGCGGAAAATATAAATACGGTAAAAAGCACTTAGAGTAAATTTGGGTGGGATAAAAAAAAAATTTTTAAGGGGGAAAGGGAAAAACTAACCCAAAAAAATTTTTTTTTCTTTAACTGTGTTTTTTATTAGTTTTCAAACATGGGTTCAGAATACAAACATTTGAATAAAGGAAACAAGTTTCAATGAACAAAAAATTTCAGTTACAAGGTGATCATGGGTTTTCTTTTGATTCAGGCCCAAATTAATCAGAAAAATTAAAAAAGCATTCTAAACCCTTTGCATCATACAACATTTTAAATTTAAGTTTTTTTAAAGTTTAATCATTTTACCTTTTCTTAAAATAGGAAAAGGGGAAATTTTCCCTAAAAGACATACAACACAAAACAAAACACAATGGGGGGGGGAAAGAAAAGAGAAAAAAAATTTTTGGGGTTTAAGGGGGTTTTAGTAAGTTCTTTGTAAAAAAGGGCTATCAGGTTTAATTTATATGCCCGAAACAGCAACAAAATGTGCCCCCATGGCACCCAAACCCAATATGGGAAATTATCCATTTTGTTAAAAACTTAACCCAGTCAAGTATTCCATACTCCTTATAATTTAAAGCCCTTGAAAAAAAATCCTTTTATACTCGGGGGGGGATCTTACTTTCCAAAAAGTTTGCAATCATAAAATTGGTTGCTGTCAAGAAAATTAAAAAACAATTTAATTTTGGGTTTCTTCACATGCCCGGGAAAAAATTTAATTTTAGTATGCAAAAGGGGAGGGGCCTTTAATGGGACTTGCAGGCCGTAATTCTATTATAAACCTTTGGACCGCCCCCACAGATTTTGAATGAAAAGGCTTCCCCAGAAAATTTGATAAAATATTCCCCACCCCCTTGCGCAGGCATCGCCAACATTGATCAGGGTTTGGGGGGGTTTAAGTTTTGCAATAGAGATGGAGTGTGTACCAAAAGCTTTCCAGGGTTTTTTATATCGATTCTCCCTGAAAAAACGTTACAGATGATTTTTGAGGGGGCTCGCTTCCATATTTGGTCCATTAAACCCCCCGGTATTTGTCGGGCCAAAAAAAACCTTCCCTTTTGGGGACATAAAAGGTTTAGAACAGGGTTTTCCAGGTGGGGTTTTGTAGAGGGAATAAATTTCTGTTTTTATTTCATTTTCATAGTTTTAAGGCCAAAAAAAAGACAAAGAGGGCCCAAACCAGTTCAGCCTGTTGTGCTAAGGGGGGTTGATCCAGAGGAAGGAAAAAAACCCCCGAATGGGTAAACCCAATTGTCCTCATTTTGGGGAAAAAATTCCCCTTTCCCCGACCCCAATCTGGAAATGGGAAAAATCCCGGGGATCAATAAACCCCTTTCTCCAGAACCCTAGCACTAAAACTTTTTAAAATTTATTATGCTCCAGAAAGCACCCCAAAACCCTTTTTGAACCTTTTTAGTGAATTCACCTTGAAAATTCCTTTTGGCAAGGTTCCACAGTCTCAATCCCTCTTACAGTAAAGAATCCCTTTCTAGGGTTTATGAAAAAACTTTCGTTCCTCAAAAAGAAAGAGGAGGGCCCCCTTGTTCTAGATACAGCCCTGGGTAAAAAATTAAATTTTTTGGGAGAGATCTCTATATTGACCATTGTTTTATTTAAACAAAAATTTTAATTTTCCCCCGAACCGCCCTTTTCCCCAAAAACAAATTTTAACCTAACTTGCTAATTTTTGGGTACTGAGCCCAAACCCGGGTCCTTTTTTTAAATTTTGTTTTGCCCCCCTTTGTCCCTGTTTCAAGCCTAAAATGCCCTTTCCCTTTGGAAAGGTGCCAAAAACTGTACACTTTTTCCCATTTTGGGGGTTCAAAACCAGTGACTTGTTTTAATTGGGAGAATAATGTTTTTTCTCATTTTTTTTTGGGCCTTTTTGCCCCTTCAAATTTCCCACCCCATGACCTTTTTGCCTGGAAAACCCCTGCTGTCTGACCGGGTGCTCCCAATTAAGTTTATTTGCCACCAGGTTTCCCCAAGCCTTCTCCTTTGTCACTTTTCCCCACCCTTTTTTTCCCTTTTAAACTTAGCCCATGAAATGGATTTTTTCCCCCCCAAAATGTGCATAACCTTGAAATTTATCTGTTTAAACCTCATCAAACCTTTTCCTCCCCCAGGCCCCCCCAACTTTTTCCAGATCCCTTTGTAATAACACTTTTATCCTCTATTGTGTTGATTACTTTACGAGCTTTGAAATCGCCCTGCAAAGTCGTTATTCTATGTGAAATTTCCATGTGAAAAGATCGTTAATGAATATTTTAAAGAGGATGGGGGCCCAATACTGCCCCTTGTGGAAACCCCACTACAAAAAAGCAATCCAGTCAGAGTATGTACCGTTAATTACAACCCTTTGTTTTCTATCAGTGACCCAGTTGCTTCCCCACTTGCACACTTTTTTCCCCCCGCCCCCAAGAAATTCTCATTTCTACTTACCCAACCTTTTTTGTTGGCACCCATCAAAAAGCTTTTAAAAAAAACTAATATATGACATCCCCGGGGGCCCTTTACCCCGATCCAGTCTAGCACTGACTTCCCCCCATAGAAAAAGGGGTGAGATTAGCTGACAGGGCCGAAACCCAAAACCCATGCTGGAAAAGGGTTAACATTTATTTTTAGTGAGATACTCCAGATGCAACTCTGAAAAACCTTCAAAATTTTACCCACAACAGAGGCAAACTTACGGCCTAATAGTTTCCCGGATCACTTTTTTACCCCTTTTTGAAAATTGGCCCAAATTTGCTATGCCCCCCAAAACCTTTGGGACATACCCCGTTAAATTTGACAGCCCCAAAAAAATTAAGGGAAAAGGGGCCCTATCTATGACTTCACTTTAAATCCCTTAGGACACGTTTGGGGGTATGCCCTTCCCGGACCTGGGGATTTGTTATTTTCATCCCTTTTTAAGACGGAAACTGCACTTTTTCTTTTGGGGAAGACAAGAAACTTTTTAAATTGGGGGTTTACCCCAATTTCCCCCTGTTCAACAGGAAACTCATCCTCCTCGGGGAAATACAGGGGGGGAAGGGAAAAAAATTTTAATAGGGTTTTTTTTTTTCTCATCCCCCCCTACTATCTCTCCCCCAGTATTTTTTAAAGGGCCAAACCCTTTTCCGTTTTTTAAATTTTTTTCTATTTATAAGTTAGAATAAATATTTTGGGGGTTTGTTTTACTTTCTATGGCGATACGTTTTTTCCGTCTCCCGCTTTGCTTCCTTTATCCCTTTTTTTTACAAAACTTTATTTTTTTTCCCCATAGCTTCTTTGTGCCCCCTTTTTACTACCCTCCTGTTTTAGTAATGAAAAACTTTTTTTTGTTTTTTATTGCCCTTTTACATTTCCCCCTTTATCCACATTGGGTTTTTCCTGTTTCTTTAAATTTTTTTATTCCCCTAAGGTATGTACCTCTCACAGTGGTACCTAGGGTGTTGTTTAAAAAAATCCCCTTTATTATTTGTTTTTGCCATATTTAAACCATTGTTTTTCCCCGTCAATTTTGGTTTTTGGGGGGCCCCCCTAAGCAGAATAAAAATTTGCCTTCCTAAAATTTTAATGTTTTTGTGGCTTTTTTGACAAATAACTCTATTTAAGGGATAAAAGGGAAAATTTTTTATATTATGGGGCACTATTTTTCCCCGGTGCCCCTCAACCTAACCTTTTTTACTCGTCAGGTCTATTAGTCCCAAAATTAAAAACTAAAGCGCCTTTTTCCCCTAGTTTGGTTCTTTGCACCATTTGGCCCAAAAGGGAAAATTTTCATTAGTTATGACAAAAAATGTTTCTTTGTGAGAGCTAAAGGTTTTAGTTTTCCCAAATTTATTTTTGGATAGTTAAAAGTCGCCCTTTAAAAATAAACCCCATTTTTGTTTTGCCGCCTCATTAAAATTTTCCCGAGGGGTAAAACTTTTATTTGGGTTTTTGTTATACTTGGGGGGCCCATAGCAGACCCCTTAAATTTGTTTTATTGTTTTGTTACCCCCCTGTATATTTACCCATAATTAATTCCCCTTTTTCAATTTCCTTTTAAAAAATACTTTCCCCCAGTGTTTTGGGTTTCCCCGACAGGATTTTAAATAGAGAAAAGACACCTTCCCTTTCCGGGCTTAAAGATCCTCTCCCAAATAAAACTGTAATCCTTAAGTTAACCCCCAATTTGTAGCCGTTCCACCCTGTCTCTGTTTTCCCCCCCCAATTTTATAAATTTTTTTAGTATTTGTAAATTTTAGTTCATTTTTTTGTTGGTCAGAAATCCCGGCATTGGTCGCCCTGCAAATTTTTTTAGATTTTTCAGTTTTTATTCCTTTCTCCCTTGGGAAAATTTTTAAAATTTGCAAAACCCCCCCCCTCCACTCCAAACCCCCCCATTTTTTTTTAATAATTCCCAGCTCTCTATATTCACTATCTTGTTTTGTATCTTTTTTATTTACCCTCCCCCCCAGTCTTTTAGTTTTTAAAAATTCCTCCAACTTTCCGGCCATTTTGTCCCCCAATACAGCTGAAACCCCCCCCATTTTTTTTGGTGCAGCCCCCTCCCTAGCATATAGCCCGTAGCCAGACAGAATCAGCCCCGTTCTCCAAAAAAAACCCCAAAACCCTCTTCCAAAAAACCCAATTTTTTTAAACCACTTTTTTCACCTCTCTAATCCCTCGCCTTTTGGGGTGGTTCCCTGGAAAAAAGGGAATAAATTTCTGAAAAAAATTAACCTGGAGGTCCTTGCCTTGAGCTTTTGGGCCCAAGTCCTAAATCATTTTTAAAAGGGCACTCCCCCCTACCTCTAACTTTGTCATTGGGGCCCAAAGGGGGACCTGCCCGCTGGATTCTCAGCCCCGCCCCCCCCAGCAGGTTTTCAACCCGATCCACGATATTGAACTTTGGGCCCCCGGGAAAAACATACTGTTCACGTCCCGGGCTTTGTGGCAGATTTTCCCCTTTTGTTGAGGTATGTTTTACAGATTATTTTTAAAAACTTACTGGGAGGGAGACCGGGAAAATTTCATTTTGGGGTTTTCAAAAAATGTGGGGATCTGCAGGTATGAATAGCGACATTTTTTTGGGATCTGGAAAATCTCTTTGATTTATCAAAAGGGGGAATCTGCTGGGCCCACGATCCACAAAGGGCTGCAAACGAAACAACTGTGCTCAAACCAGGGGGGCTCCATGTTGGATTTTTAAAAAACTATCTGGCAACTTGGGTTGAATAGGAAGGAAGTCATGGGTGTTGGGAGAGCTAATCCAAAATTTCTGTGGCATCTCTTTTAAAATTTGGGCCAAGTCAATTGCATCGGAAAACCCAACAACGGGGGTTCCCGGTTTTTTATTAAAGAGATGTGGCCCAAATAGAACTCGGGGGGACCGGGGGGCCCAAACCCCAGCTTTTCTATCTCGGCCCAAACCCTTTAGGGTCCCAACCCTAAAAGGACCCAAACGGAAAATTTTCGAAGCTTGAAAGGCCCCCAAAAAAAACTAAACTAGTCGGGTACTGCAAAACCCCCCCCCCTCTCCCCCCAACAAACAACAAAGTTTTTTCTTCCCATCCTAAGGCCCCCGTTTTTGACCAGGGTAAATTGAAAAGGGGGGGCCCCGATTGCCTTTAAATCTTTTTGGTTTGGGGCCGGGGTCAGTAGGTTTCAAATAAGTACAGAAAATTTTTTTGGGAACAGTTTTCTCTTTTCCCGCTGAAAATTTTACCTAAAAGGACAATGGTAGAAAGCATCCACCTTTTCAGGTTTAAAACTAATCTCATTGTTTTCTGGGGGAAGGGTTCCATGTACAAGGGTCCCAGAAAGAAGGGGTTAAGTTTATTCCCAAGTAAACTCAGGGATTTTTTTTGTCCCCGTTATTTAAAGTTTTTTAGCTTTTAGAGATAAGAAATCCTCTTTTATAAAATTTAGGGGGTAAAACCTTTGTCTTGGCCCTGTTCCCACGGTTTTTTAAAGGGCCGTTTTTTCGGGCCGAATTAAACCCCCGAAGTGCGCCAATTACGGGGCCCAAAACGGCCCCCTTCCTTACGGTAAATTTACAGTTTCCTCCTAAAAGAACTATGGGGAAAAAGTTTTTCCTTTTCCCCCCCCCCGGCGAATCCCCCGGGCGGGGGGATAATTCACCCGTCACTTTTTTAGCGGCGGGATACGCCGCAAACATTTATAGTCAATGGGGCCGGGGAAGTGCCGGCCCCCCGGGTTTTCTTTCCCCCGGGTCCCCCCCCCCCGTCCACACGGCGTAATTGCGGGGCGTAATTTGTCCCGCAATTAAGCCGTGTGAAAAATAGCCCTTTGAATTATTAATTTTTTAAAAAAAAAACCAGATAGATTATAAAATTTATGGGGATTGCTGTAAGTTGGGAAGAGATGTGTGGGAGGTTAAGGGAAATAAAAAAACAACAGCAAAAGCGATAATTTAAAATTCTCAACTTTTACAAGAATCTTAATATTCTGATTTAACGACTCCGCTGTAGGGATTAACACACAAGAAAAATGAGAGGGGGAATAATGGGGCATCCCTGTCTGTACCTTTTTGAAATTTGTTTTAAAGGGAAAAACAATGGCAATTTGATTGTAGCTGTAGGTATGGTAGGGGGGAGTAAAAGCTTGAAAAAAGGGCCCTGTTTCCAAACTCCTGCATGTAGCATCATATAACCCCAAATTGATGTAAATGCCTTTTTCGCTCTGGGTAAAGAAACTTTTTTCCCCATTTTATGCCCACATCAACAATTGATTATTTTCCCTGGATGTCCCCCCTCAAAACATCACGAATCCGACTTGGTCCTTGTGAATATTTTAAGATCTGAATTGAAATCAATAGGGCGGTTTGTTAAATACTTCCCAAAGGGTTTATTTTTTTTGGTAATGAGTTAATATGAGTGTAGGGAAAAATTGGCACTTCGCCCCCAATATCCATTTAAAAAATCGCAGTACTAAGGGGGATTTAAAAATTTAAGTAAAGGCAGTCAACCTCGGCCCTGGGGTTTTTTCCCCGGGGTATGACTTTAAAACCTCCAACTCCCAATGTTATCCCGAGTTGGAGATCCGAGGCCTCCGAGGAAATCGGGGAAATGACATAGAAAAATTGTTGTAAGGCTGCATCCCTTTCGATTTTTCCTTTGGGAGGTGACCGGATGTGTAAAATCTGAAAAAAAATTTTTTGGAACTTTGTCCAATTTGGGTTGGGTCGTAGGTAAAGTGTCCCCTTCCCTTTAGGGGGTGTGTACTGTGACGTCTTGGGCTCCCCCAACTGTTTTCTAAAGGATGGGGCCCTTTTTTTCCCCTTTTTTAATATCTTTGTTTAAACAACAATAAAATTTCTCACCCTTTTCCACTGCCCAACTCCTAACTGAGTTTGGCTACAATTTTTCTAAGTAGGGGGGTTTGTAGGCCGCATCGCCAGAGAAATTCCAACGCCCTTAGTTGTGATTTTAAGCTATTTCCTTTTGGTTGAAATTCCCCTTGACCGCGGCCTAGGCTATAACCATCCCCTCACACGCCTTATGGCCTCCAGAGTGTGACAGGGAAGAAATTGCCCTCATTTTTGGAAATATCATTTGGGGGTTTTTCTTAATTCCTCTTCGTCTGTGGGTGTTTTATAGGGTTTTCATTCCACGCCAGTGGAAGGGATGAATGGGGGGATGTGTGTTTTAAGGGAGAGTGTTATGGGGGGTGGTCCGACTAATTTATAAATTAATTCAGCGAAGAAATGCTCTCAAGGCCGAATGTTTCCAAAAAGTAGTCAAAATGGGGTGGGTTGATGGGGGGGGGGAAAAAAAGGTATAGGGGGCGTTCTCGTGGTGACAATTCTCCCAGGTCGAACAATGCATACTTTTAAACAACTTCTAAACTCTCTAGACAGGCGGGCTTGGTAGGAGGGGAAGGGGCCCCTTAAAAGCAGTCTATCATTTACTCTTAAATGCACATTAAATCCCCCCCCCATTTTCAATGTAAGGACTGACCTTTTCAGTTTAAGAAAGAATTTTTTTAAAAAAACGGATTTGGGGATAATTTGGCATACACATTCAAAAATAAAGGAAACCCCCCAAAAATTGGGGGTACCCCAAAAAATGTAACACCATTGTCGTCGATACAGACTGCTGCACCCGAAATGGCAATTATTGGAAAGCATATGGCCATCCCCCTTCTTTTTGTTATGGAAGAAGTGAAAGGGTGTTGGGTAAAGGCTCTTGGGAAAGGAGAAATTCCCTTTCTTATTGAAATTGCTCTTGGAGGGAAATATGTCCGCTTTTACTTGCTTTAATTCCTCGCAGTGCCTTCTCTTTTTAGGGGAAATAAAGACCTTTGACGTTCATGACCTAAATTTTCCATCATTAATAGTTCAATACATGACTAAAACCTTTTTTTTCCCCCGTAGAAACCAAAACAATCAAGAACATGAGGGGGGTAAAGACAAAAGACTTGCCCTATATAACCATAAAATTTTAAACTTTGACTACAAAAAAAAAAAAAGGGGCCCGTAAGAATAAACAAAAATACTTGTTAGGGAAAGACCAGAGAAGAAGAAACTCGGTGTAGGGTATTTTTGTTTGGAGATAACCCAAAAAAGATTTTAATGAAAAAAAAAAAAACCAATAGGCTGTTGGTCTTCAGCTAAAAAGAGAACCACTAAAGACTCCTACCTAAACTCCCCTTAGAGGGGGAAAAGTGAAAGGCTTTTAAGAACCCCTCAAAATCCCCATTCATGTCAGTTTTTGGGGGGCCTTGTGGCAAGACAAAAGCCGAGCCGAAAAGGGCCCCCCTTGCACCCAACCACCACCCCCCCAGACACCAAACGTGTGGAACTCATATGATTAATAAAAATGCATTTGTTACAGAACCTAGATTCTTTGAAGAAAGACTTCATGGAAAAGTAGCACCATGGCCCGTTAGAAATAACCCATCTTAAAAAAAGGGAAAAAAAAAATTTTAAGCAAATTCATAATACTCAATTTTGGTGAGCTTTCCCCCTTGCGATGTCCTTCGTCTCTGGGAAACTCTCTTCTTTGTCTCCGCGACGGTTGCCTCTGCTGGAGGGTGAAGGCATTTTCACTCCCATCTGGATTTCAGGGGGGAGTGTTTCCACTGTTCGCAAAATTTGGTGTAATCAGGGGGAAACTAAATACTGCAATTTCCCCTCTTGCGGGCTTTAGCATAAATGGGAAGCCCCAATTATAAAGTATGGAATGATTTTTAAAGTGTCCCCAATAAAGGGCTTCAGACATCTTTTTTGTGCGGGTTCCAGGATAGATTGGGTAGATTTTGGATCGGGGCCCCCTTCATAATTTTGGTTTTTAAAGATCGGGCTTTACGCTTTATCTTCTTTTAGTTCAAAGCCCCTGTAACAACAGATATGTCCCTGGGGTTTTTAAATTTTTGGGGTTTTAAACCCCGATGTGCTCTTTCCAATTTTATGGTGTGAGAAGACGACTCACCTAGGAGGGAATTAAAAATTGTGTTGAGGACAGTTCTTACATCTTCAGCTCCTTTGGAAAAGGACACTCATCCTAATTTTATTGCGGCGTCCTCTTTTGAAATCCTCGAGATTTTTTACTTTTTCCCCCCGGAGCATTTGAGTTTGCGATGACATTTGTATTTGCAAATCTTTTATATATCTTCGAGCCGTGGGGCCTCCTCCGGGTCACCCAAACCCGTCCCCCATGATCTTAAGATCTGATCACACCGTTGCTATCTCTGACTTGCACGTTTCTTTGAGCTCAGACACTAAAAGTTTGAAGTATTTGTCAAGATAGGTTTTCCATTCTGGATCTTGGGGGGGGCGAACCCGTTTTCATAGTGAGCTCCCAAAAAGATTTAGAGAGGACGTCCAATGACGGTCAGGAGAATTCGCAGCAAGCAAGGGTGATCCCACGGGCTCTTCCATAGGATTACACCAAGATTTTAAAGGTGTTCCTGAGGATTTTCTCCCGCGTCTCTGAGTTTTATATTTTTTAGATGACATAAAAGAATGAGGAGCTGAAGTAGGCTGGGAGTCCAGTAATATATTAGCCTGCAGTATTTGCGTTGCAGATGGAGTATTACTATCTTGGTCGTCACTTCTTGGTATGTCAGTAGTAATTAACTGGGATGACAGGCCTGGTGCAGCGTTATTAGAGTGTTGGCCTGGAGATGGTGAAAGGATAGATGTTAGAGGACCCGGGGATTCCCCCCGTTGTTTTTCTGATCGGGTTTGCGGACAAAGTTGTCTTTTTATATGCTTTGGATGGCCTCAAGTATCCTCTGATACTCTGCTTATGACTAAGTCCTGGATCAGGGGTCTGGCGCTTTTTTCGTTTGTTTTGGACCCTTGCTTTAGCCAGGATAGCTCTATGTAGGTGAAGAATAGGGAGAAGCACAAAATGGCCGCCGTAGCCTCAGAGCTGCTGGTAATGGCTGCCTCCTAGGTTCCCTTTCCTCTCAAAACCAGGGGAGTCTACCCAGGTTTTAGGACTTTCAGCATGTGTATAGGGCAAAGGGATGTTTGCCCCCCAAAATTGCTGACCTGTGATATTGCACTGGAGGTGGCGTTCCTTAATCCTCCACCCCTCCGGGCTTTAACCACAGCCCGCGGCTCCCGGGTGTTGCGAGTGTCCCCCTCTCAGTCGGGTGCAAGCCGCGTCGATGTGCTGGATCCTCCAGGGGCT
>JAODAL010078707.1:0-12823 GCA_025379985.1 Phyllomedusa bahiana | reverse complement strand
TTTGCTGGCCGCCAAAAATTACAGGAAGCGCCGAAAAAGGGGGCGATCTTATAGATGATGCTCAGATTTTTAACCTTAATTATCGCATGTTTCTGGAAAATTCGATCACCATATAAAAACCTTGCGATTTCAACTTTGTCGATAAAAATCGCTCAACACTAAACATTTATGTCTAAAAAAATGACACATTTTATATGTAGTTTTGTTTTTCTGCTGCTTTTGGCTGATATTCTGGTAAAGTTTTTTCAGATATTTCTTTTTTTATTACAGATTGATATAATGCAATCAGAATCTTCTCCATCAAAAGTGTTTGATAAGCAGATCTAGTGTTTAAAGTGTCTGTCAGTCCCTTTGCGGATAAATTGTCTATTTTGTAGAGCAAAACAATAAGGCTCAATGGAGACTGAAAGTATTTCAACCTCTATCGACTTACATGCAAGCACTTGGCATAATGGGGAATACATTTTTCAGAAAAGTGCTAGCAAAAAAAAATGCATTTCATTAATCTCTAAAACTGTATTTTTTTTATAATAAAGTTAAGTATTTAATATTGGAAATCCAGTTTTATTACATTACTTATTCTACTACTACATTCATGTTTTTAAATACAAAAAAAATTGTTCTTATCGTCTTAAGATTTAAACTTTAAGACTGTGTGTATTTTTTTCAACAATTTTTTCTTGCTAACTTGCAGATAGTAATACAGGGGACTTATGGAGTAGAGTAAGGGCGCGTTCACACGGCACAGGACAAATACCGGTCGGTTTGCCGGCCGGTATTTGTCCTGTTTTGTGCCCGTCCCCACGGCCGCGGGGGGACGGCTTTTCTCCGTGATAAACTGAGAAAAAACCCCTTTCCCCCTCCATTGGCAGCACATCTTCCGCCCGGAAAACCGGACGGAAGTTTAGTGCATTGTTCATTGTTTTGCCGCCGGACCGCCGGCAACAAAACCGCCGGGCGGAAAACTCGAGCAGTGGGGACTGCTGCACGGGTTTTCCATAGAGCACAATTGTGTTAATTTTCGGCCATTTTTTCCGGCGGTCTGAAAAACCGGCCGAAAAAACCCCCGCAGGGGGGACATGGCCTAAGACATGACAGATTTTTGTCTTTTGTATTCAAAATGGATATAGGTATAGACTGAAACAAAATACTTCTAATCAAGATTATTTTGATGTTGACTAATAACATGGTACAAAGTACACTAAACTCTTTCTTTCATGTATCATTAAGGTGTTTTCCACCACTTAACTTCCCGGGCTGTGGCCTAGCCTGAATCAATTTAATATGGGTGCTGAATACAGCAAACTCCATTATCGTTTAATCAGTTTGGTTTATTAATGCTGCAATGAAAGCTAACATCTTCATTACAAAGCTGCAAGTACCAAGTACAAAAGGATGCTCCACAGGCAAACTCCAAATGAAAATCAGAGGCACTGGAGAAATAAAACTTTTAAAGACTGGCTATTTCAAACTCCAAAAACACAAGGTAATCCTAAAGTAAATTATGCAGGGTTGCTGTCCCTTCACTATAAGGAAAAAGAGGTATTGATGATGGAGAATGTAATAGTAGGATGAAACATAATACTAATACTTATACCTTATGTAGTGTGCAGAAAGGCTAGTTTCTTATATCAGCAAAATTTCAGCTTCATACAGTAGTCTCCCCCCGCTTCTTTTTCACAGATCAGAATTAATGCCAAGGCTCTTTGGCAAGCAGGGTGCTGCTATAGTCTAGTCTTAAAATCTTCGGTGGACACTGAAGTTCAAATAAATAATAAGGATTTATTCACGGAACAAAAACAATTACAAAATTAAAATTAAACATTGGACAATGAGTTTTATGGGTACAGTTAACTTCCTCAGGTTCTGATAAAACCTAATTAGCATTACTTCCAATCTTCTAGAAGAAGAAGCTGGTAAGGTTCATGTATTAAGATGCAATAAGCACTGTCCTTTACTGCACATTGCATAGGTGAGCATTTCATCTATGTATTGCTATCCACTTCCCATTTGACAGTGTTGTAGTTATTCAAGTTCCTGCAGAACATTTACTAAATAGGTTCTGCATAATGTTGGGACTATCTCACAATCACTCCAGGTTCGGATGCTAACGAACCCTGACTGGCATTACTTACGATCTTCTGGAAGAAAAAGTTGTTGAGGTTCATGTATTAAGCTCTATCTTAAGCACTGTCCATTTCTGCACAGCACATAAGGTGAGGATTTCAGCTATGTGTTATATTTTACCCTGCTGAGACATACATCACCATCAATACCTTTTTTTCCTTCTCTTGGTTTATGGTCAAGGGACAGCAGAACCTGCGTATAGTCACATATACAATTGCCTTGTGTCTCAGAGTTGAACTAACCAAGCTCTCAAGATCTGATTTGTCCAGCACCACTGATCTCCATTCAGAGTTTGCCTGTGGAGTATCTCCACGCAATCTAAATAATCTTCTTAAAGCTGGAAAACACATTCTATGATGAAATAGGAAGTTCTTTGGGTCATTAACGTTACACATAAAGTACTTAAAAAAAAATGTGGCTGTCCTTGCTTTGTACCAAAAAGAACAACTCATCCTTGCACATGTAAGTATGTTTCAGTATATGGTTTATTTAGAGAAAAATAATCTAGAAAAGTTTTTAAAGATGTTTTATAACCCACTTCAATCATCATTTTTCTCTTTTGTTCCTTGAAACTCCAACAGGATAACAAAAATACATATCTTTTATAATATAATCCCTAAAAAAAATCCCAGGAAGATAAAGAATGTGAGCTGAATGCTGAAATACCCTTCCTTGTCTACATGGTGTAAAAAGATCAAAAGCCTGGCAACTTAAAGGGAATGTGTCATAAAAAATTATTTATTTAACTTTTCCGCATCACTTTCAATAATTTTAATAATTCTTAAGTCTTGCAGTTTTCACTTATCCACTAGGCCTAATAATAGTCTGACACTTCCTGTTCTGTAAAGAGATTTTCATTAGTCTGCTCATTATAAGTAGTGTTGAGCGATTACGTTGGCTATCGACATCGGGCAATAGTTGATAGTCGGCCACCATCGATAAGGTTTTTCGATAGTCGATAGTCGATCATCTCCGATGACCATTAAAGTCTATGGGAGAGCAACAACACCTTCATTCTTACACCCAAACAGGGCTGGAGAAGCTGGAATTAACAGCCACAATAGTCAAATGGATACCTGCTACATCTTAGGCACAAAACTTAGGCTATAAAAGCCACAGAAAAAAAAGTCCACACCATTCACTATCCCTGTCTTGTACCACAGCATGACCTTAAACCTGCATCACCCACAAATTAAAAGTCCCAGAAGGCAGTATTATTTTGAACCATCATTTTACTTGAACTGGACATTGAATTATCCCTGTCCTGGAAGCAGCATGCCCTTTAAAAAACCCTGCATGACCACAGATTAAAAGTCCCGGAAGAAAGTATTTTTGAACCACCATTTTAGTTGAACTGGACATTCACAAACCCTGTCCTGGCCCGCAGCATGACCCTTAAACCTGTCTGACCCACAGATTAAAAAAGTGCCGGAAAAAGGAAAGTCTTTCAACCACCATTTTAGTTGAACTGGACATTGACTAGAACTGTCCTGGACCGCAGTATGACCATTAAAACTGTCTTACCCCAGATTAAAAATTGCCGGAAAAAGGAGTCTTTCAACCCCCATTTTAGTTGAAACTGGACATTGAAAACCCTTTCCTGGACCGCAGCATGACCTTAAACCTGTCTGACCCACAGATTAAAAGTGCCGGAAAAAGGAGTCTTTCAACCACCATTTTATTTGAACGGGACATTGACTAGAACTGTCTAGACCGCAGTATGACCTTTAAAACCCTTTGTCTGACCCTAGATTAAAAAGTGCGGAAAAAAGAGTCTTTCAACCACCATTTTAGTTGAATGGACATTGACAAGCCCTGTCCTGGACCGCAGTAGGGACCATTAAATTTTGTCTGCCCCCCAGATTAAAAGTGCCGGAAAAAGGAGTCTTTCAACCACCATTTTAGTTGAACTGGACATTGACTATACCTGTCCTGGGCCACAGCATGAGCTAGGGCCGGAGTTACAGTGGGTGCGGTGAAAGCCCAGGCTGGCGTCCGTCATCTATTAACACGCAGGTTAAAATTGCCCTGATGACGCGAGCAACAAAAACTGTCGTGCTGAAGCAGTGTGCGGAAGCGGAATTTGTGAAGGAACCCAGCCTTCCTCAGTACACAGTCAAGACTTGGGTAGCGCTTGCCCCTCCGTTATGAGTGCGGACCAATTGAGCTTCACTTGGAAATCCAGGTGGTTAACGCTCCTGTTACACCCAGGTGCCCTTTATCTTGGCATTCTCATTTTACTCAACGTGCTGGAGGAAATGGTCTCTGTACTTTTTTCTCTGTCCCTGCTCCATACTCCATGTCCTCTGAATAACCTACATCTGGTCAAGTTTTCCTGTACCTTCCTGTACATCAGAGGAATTTTTTTAACAGCTATTTTGTACATGCAAGTTTTTTAGTAGTTTAATTCTAGAAAACAAATTTTTAAAATAGGTTGGAATCCCACCATTTTCTTGTTTCTCTTTTTTTTAATTATATTAAATGGGTTGTCTCAATACAGGGATTGATAGCTATTTTAAAAGGGATTTTGAAAAAAACAAGTCATTTTGCAATATGTATCCATTAACAGTGTCCTACCTATTCCTGTTTCTGACAGCACCATCACCCTTGAGCCAACTCTGACAATTGTGAAGAACAATGTCTGTTAGAAACAACATTTTTTATATTAGGACCTGTAGTATAGCTGCATGTCACAGCAAAATGCCCCCAAAAAATTCAAAACATTCCCATGACCCACTTTTGACATTGTGAAGAAACAAATGTCTTTTTAGAAACAAAATTTTTTAGAATAGGACCTGTAGTATTGCGGGCATTTCAAAGCAGTATGACCCAAAAAATTATAAAAATGACTTCTCTTTCCACTGTTAAAATTGTGAAGGAGAAATGCCACTTAGAAGCCACTTTTCTTTTCCCAAAGGACCATATTTTTGCTTATCTCATGAACATGGCCCAAAAAATTATAAATATGATTCTCGGGCCACTTTAAAAAATTGTGAGGGGAATATACTTAAAAGCACATTTCTGTTCCAAAAGGCCCATAATTTTTTTTTTTTTTTTTTTTTTTTTTTTTTTATTTGCTGTATCTCACAGCATCATGACCCCAAAAAATTATAAATATGACTTCTCAGCCACTGTTAAAAATTGTGAGGCAAAATGACCCCAAAACCATTGACAATGCGAAAAATTCTAAAGATGAAGTGAGTAAATGGAATATGGTTTTGTCATAAAACCTTGGTGTCTTTTACAGTCTCCTCACAGCAAAACCAGCAAAATGAACTGTTGGGAACTGAGAATAAAAATTGCAGTAAGAAATGATAATTTTAAAAATAAGTTTTTCAAGAGGACCATTTTCTGTTTGGGAGAATGTAAAGTGACCAGCAACTAACCGGTAAACTCGGAAATTTGGGGGCCACAACATCATCGGATCCATGCCTGATTCATCTTGATGAAAGTCAAACGATCCAAATTATCTGGGGAAAAGCCGGGATGCGTTTGTCTGTAATGACTCCTCCAGTTGTGCTGAAGGTCCGCTCAGATATGAGCTGGCTGCTGGGCAGGACAACACCTCTATGGGTGACGAGCCAGCTCGGGCCATTCGTCCATTTGGATACCCAAAAATCTATTGGGTCCGGAACACATCAAAAACATCGGTGTTGAGACGCAGGTAGTCGTGCACCCTGATCTTAAGCTGGTCTCGGTGTTGTATGTGTGCCCTGCATTGCATGCTTTGGTATGGTGATAAATAAAGATTGCCAAGGTCCCTTTGGTTTCCACCTTTCTTTGCTGGCGCCCCAAAAGGCTATTGATCAACTGCTTCATCCTGGGGTTTTCTCCTATTTGGGTGGGGAAGGAAAGTGCTAGTTTTTTAAGGTATTCCGCACTCCAGGGGGGGTAGGCCACCTCAGTAATAACTGTTGTTCATTTTATGGCCTTAATGCGAGGATCATGTTGGAGGAAATGGAGCATCCCAGCACTCATGTGACAACTTGAGCCTTGATTTCCCTAGCATCTGGGTCGAGGGGCACTAGCAAATGATCTTCCTCATCTTTTTTTCCTCCGCCTCAAATTCGCGTCAACCCTTTCCAAGGGGGGACTCGGTAACATCGGTGTCTAGGAATACCTCCTCCTCCTCCGCTGCCTCCGGCACAGTTCAAAAAACAACCCCGACTTGCCTGAGATGATGCACCCTGAGAGTGATGCGCCCCCTTGAACTAGCTCTGGACCCCGAACCACTGCCTAATGAAGACGATGAAATTTTTGAAATGTCGGGGCCCTTTTGGATTTGACGGAGAGAAAGGTCCGTGTCCGCATCTGTGTCCTCTCCTCCTCCGCGCTGGCGGGACCTGATGTTTCAGAGTGTCCAACGATCAGTCCAGAACTAAGATCACCACAATGCTCATGTGACAAGGGCATTGTCCGCACTGACCATTTTGGTGGCTTCTTCCAAACTGGCAAGGATGGTGCAGAGCTCTTTCACCTGCCTCCACTATCGGTGGCTCAACACCCCGAGGTCCGCACCGCTGCTTGTCAGGCATGTGTCACTTCGTACTGCGTAATGGCATTGCGCTGCTGCCACAATCGCTGGAGCATGTGGAGGGTGGAATTCCAGCGTGTTGCCACGTCAACAATGAGACGGTTGACGGGGGCCGAGCTGACGCTGCAACGCAGCCAGGGGGGACGAAGCAGGGTGTGAACGGCGGAAGTGCGAACTCAGACCTCGAAACCTTCTTCAGAGGCAGTCCAGACCCGGGTAGCTCTTTAGAAATTTCTGGACGACAAGGGTTTATGACATGTGCCAGGCAAGGGGTGTGCTCCAGCCTACCGATCTTAAGGGCGGCCAGCAGATTTCGCCCGTTATCGCATACCACCTTGCCTGGCACAAGGTTCTTGTCACCTAGCCACCGCTCGGTCTCGTTGCGGAGAGCCGTCCCCAGCTCCTGACCTGTGTGGGGCGGTCTCCAAGACAGATTTTAAATTTTAAAACGGCTTGGTTTCTCTGGGCACGCCGTGATGCCACCAGAGGACCTTGGAGGAAAGAGCCCTGCACCATCCCTGCGGTTTTGAAGAGCGTGCGCCGAGCCTGGAGCCACCGTCACCCCAGAAATCCACTCAGCTCACCCAGTGAGCTGTCCACAGAGATATAGCGGCCTTGGCCCTGCTTACTAGTCCATGTGTTGGTGGTCAGAGGACTTTTCCGGCCAAGATGCAGAAAAACGCGCTTGAAATTTTTAGATGACGTGGCTGTCCAGGGCAGGGACGCTTTTTGGCAAAGAAAATGCCTGCTCGGCATCTGTTTTTGGGGGCACGCGAGGGCCATGAGTGGGGGAACCCTTTTGTGTCCACCAGAGGGAAAGGCAACATTTCCAAGGCCAAGAGCCTGGCAATGCCGACATTCAGGCTTTTGGCTTTGGGATGGTTTGGGTTAAAGTGTTTCTTTGCTCCCAAACCCGGAAGACAGAAGGCTGGCTGCTTAGATGGCCGCTGTAGGCGTGCAGGTCGTCAAACTGGCGGAAGGAGAAGGGGTAGGATGGGTCTCTGGGGTGCTGGTGGGACTTGGGCGACGGTGGAGGCTGAAGGGAGGCTGATCCCTGATCATACTCTGAGGGACATGGGCAGCTGAAGAACGCTTGGTTTGGGGGCGGACGAGGAGGAGGCGGAGACAGAGGGTGTGACAGTGGTTGGAGGCCCGGCGTCGGTCTGGCCTTTTTTGGCCAAGTGTTGCCTCCATTTCAACTCATGCATTCGCTGCATGTGGGCTAGAATGTGGTGGTGGTTAACCCCTAAGGTTCTTGCCTCTACTTATGCGTTTACGGCAAAGGCGGCATATGACATCGCTGGGTGAATCAGAGGCTTGCTCAAAGAAGGCCCATGCTTGAGAGGTCCTGGACCTTTTTGACGGCGATAAGCGGAGGGCGGGTTTCCCCCGACCGTGGCTGGCGGAATCATATCAGGGACTTCTGGACCGCCCTCTCCCTTTTTTTTGGTGGGACCCCTATTGCACTAGCCCATCGTCTTCCTCCTCGTTCATTTATGAAGCACTCGCAAGCAAATTCTGCGGAAAAGACCCCGTGTATCCGCAATGCGTCAATCATCATCATCTCATCAACACAGGTGACTTGGCCTCCTGACTTTCTGCATCCAGAAGCTGCGGGCTACAAGCAAGAGGGCCTGCAAGGCGTTGCCGACCGCCCGGCATTTTTGCCGATTGACCGGCATCCTTCCCCTCCTCTGACCCCAACCGCATTTTGTCATCAAAGAGGTCTTCAGACAATGGATTATCCACAGTGGTCGGTACACGAGTTGACATTTAGGCTGCTTCATGTTGGACGGATGCTGATGATGCTGATGACGCCATTTGTGGCAGTGACTGGGAGGACGAGGAGGTAAGACTGCTGGATGCAGGTTGCATTAACCACTGAAGGACAGATTGGCGACGCTGTTCGTTACTGAGATTCACAGGGCCCTGACCCAGCGATGACAGGCCTGACGGTCCTGCAACTAACGATCCGCTGGCATGCGTGTTGTCGCCAGCACTGGAAGGAGCACCTTCTCTCGTACCTCTACCTCAATGTGCTACCCCCCTCTTTGCTTGCTTACCACCTGCATTTCGCTCCATGTTCAGAAATATAAAAATTTGAGAAGGTATGGAAGAGTTATGGAAAGTCTCTTATTAAAAGACGGCAAATCACAGCTATTCTCAAATCCCTCTAATCAAAACAAAATTGCTGGATTCAAAATTTTCTGCAAGGTGTCTTTATAAAAAATCTGGGGTTTGGGCCCAAAGTAAAAAAACACGTATCTGTTATATTTTCGTATAATACACTGTATTTTTTGCACCTTTCAATTCATCTGTGGTGACTATAAAATTGCTGTTTTCAGATTTAAATGCAAGGTGGATATATGAACAAAGGTGGAATGGGTAAAATTGAAAATGAACACCTATCTGAAATGTATACTGATAATAAAAGTGGAGTTTTGCACCTAACAAAGAGACCTGCAGTTAACAGAAATGATGTGTATCCTAATATAAGTTCAGGCTGCCCAATATCCAGGAAATATTTCAATAGCAAACTGTTAATAATAAAGATATTGCAGTGCAATGTCTACACTAAGTCTTGGTGAACTTTATCCAGTGTTCTTTATAGAGCTTGTCTGTGTTCGCCCGCGCCCCCCCCCCCACCTCCCCCCGTGACTTTACAGCGGTAGATGCTCCTTTAAAATTCTCTACCTAACTACATAAAATCTTCCAATCTCTAATCTAACTAAATTGTAAGGATCACAGCTAATAGTAGAGGTTTCTCTGTGCAGAAATAGAATAATTTCGCTGAGCTGTTTGGCCACAGGCAGAGCGCACGTCCTTCTGCTCTGAGACGCTGAGAGACACTGAGGCTGAACAGGACACGCTGTACCATGTAAAACGAGGTCATGTGATTTTTCCAGCCAATCGCAACCATACACATCCCAGTCATGACGTCGCACACACATCTCCCCCTGCTCTATTCTGTAATCTGATTTGCTGGCCGCCAAAATTACAGGAAGCGCCGAAAATGACGCGATCTTAATAGATGATGCACAGATTTTAGCCTTAGTTATCGCATGATCTAAAAATTTCGATCACCATAAAAACCTTGCCGATTTCAACTTTGTCGATAATAATCGCTCAACACTAATTATAAGCACAATCAGGGTCAAACTGAATTGAGACACCAATGTGTATAGATAACGCAGGATCCACCAGTCACAATAGGAGATAGTCACAGTTCACCCTCTCCTTCTACCAGCACATTGACTTCTTCCCAGGTCACAGAGCATGACTAGAAAACTCTCCTATAGAAGTCAATGGCACTTACTCAGTCTTAAGGCTTCTATGTGCATGAAGCTGCTGTAAAGTATCTCTCTGACTGCTGTTCAAGCAGTGCAGACAAGAATGCTGTTCCCTCAATCATATACAGACAACCGAATTGAGAAATCTACAATCTGAAAATAAAAATAGCTAAAAAGAAAAGAACATGGATCAGGGTAATCAGGGTAAAAAATAATTGGCGACAGATTCCCTTTAACCCCTTAAGCCGAACGCCTGAAAAGTCGTTAATGACCAGCACTTTTTTTTTCGTTTTTTCCTCTTTGCATCGTAACTTTTTTTATGTTTTTCAATGAACGTTGTATAGGCCTCTTTTATTCGGACAAGTTTTATTTTTTGGGGAAATAGTAATACGCAAAATTTGTTTTTAATTTTTTAATTTTTTTTTATTAAAATTTTTTTTTTTTTAAGCTTCCCTTTTCACCTTAAAAAGGGTTTTAAAATTAAATTTCTAAGGATATTAAGGTGTGAAATCCAATGTATTGGGGGTTAAAAAAGTACGGTCTGTGACTGCATGTGAGGCTTGCTAATAAATGCAAAAAAATCATAGTTAAATTAGTTTATATACTAACAAAATAAAATGAAAAAGGTTTTCCACCATGCAGTTCAAAAACCACAGATTTGCCCACACTTTTGGAGGCTGTGGGTTACTCTAAGCGTGATGGATATAGCTCTGCTGTTTTTTTAATATTCCCGTTACATGACTGATTGCAGGACTTTTAAATGAACTAACAAGGCTACAGACTCTAAAGATTGAAACTTTCTCAAATTGTTAAAGGAGTTGTCTCCCCTTTAGGTCTCAGAGAAAGCATAAAGAAATACTCTGTCACTTCCTGGTTTAGACTGACCTTTTTCATAAGCCCAGCTTTTACAGCTCGGCAGTGTGGTGCTTTCAATGCTAATAGATCAGTTAGCCACTCAAATAAACAGGCTTCTTCCTATCCCCCAAACAAAAGCCCTAATTCGTTCTGTTTTTTTTACATAAAACACGCTTTTTACTGCTTACAAAGGACCTGCTGTGCCTTGGATAAACACTCCTGTTATTCTTGAAAAACAGCAGGGGGAAATTTTTTACAGGGTTTTTTTTTCTGAGGGAACGAAATAGCCAGGGGGGTCATAAAATTTCACTTGTATCTCCTTAGGGGGAAAACAGAGGAACAAAGCAATAATTTGGAAAATTTCTTTATTTTGTGTTCCCTACAATTTGAAAGCTATTCTTTGTAGCAAGACAACCCCCTTTAAGTAAACAAAATCTGTTTGCAAGAGATAATAATCTGCGGGGATGACTCCCCAAATAGAAGGAATAACTGACAGTTTGAGCAATGTTTATATATATATATATTTATATATATATATATATATATAATATATATATATATATATATAATATATAGAAAGGGAAGAAGAAAAAAAAAAACAAAAAAAAAAAAAACTGCAAAAGAAACATATTGTTATATATGCACTAGATTGCATTTGTGCTATACAATATGTGGGGAGGACTACTTGCCCACTCCATGTTCGTTTGAACGGGCACCGAGCTTGTACGAAAAGAGGAGACTTGCTTAAAAGTGTAGCTAAACACTGCACAGAGCAACATGGAAAAGACTTTACGGTCTTTAAGATTACCCCGGTCGATACAGTACCAGCCGATCACCAAGACCGCTTTCAAACTCTCCACAATAAGAATTGTATTGGATCCACCTATTACAAACTGCCACCCATTAGGTTAAATGACACAATAGAGACAGTAATATAAAGGATATGAATATTTCTATCTAGAGCTAACATTAGGTTAAATTTGAGCTCTATTGAAATCCAGTATTATTCCAAAAAATTTCTTTTAAAGACTTACTTTTCTATATGTAACTATTTATTGTATATATTATGTCAAGATGTATCCCACTGATTTCGTTTTGGCTCATATTTCACAACTATAATGATAAGGACTTACGGTTTTCCCTTTCCAAAGTAATGGGAATGTATTAGCCCCTTTTTTATATTGTATCTTTTAATATATGTATAATTAATTACCGTATATCAGACCCATTCATAGATTCTAACTAGCACTAAACAGGTGCAGAGTATAAGTTACAATATCAATTAGACTTGGCAAATAGAATTCCCTATAACATGATGTTCTTTTTAGAATACCTATTACTCCCTTTTTTATTCAGAGTGTCCGCAGGCGAGTTTTATGAATGAGGATGAGGTTACACCCTTGTGATTGATATACGATGTAAACAATTACATCATTATAGTAGTTCCATTCAGGTTTTTACTCAAATGAGCTGTCCATGTGATTTTGATTGACATGAATTCTAAACAAATCAACTAGACTTTTACATTTTAAATGATGCACTTTTTTGTAACATGACTAGAGATTTGTACGGATCTCATTTGGACAGTGAAGTTTTACTTATTTTAAAAAAGAGTGCCGATACATTTGTTAATATGCTTCTGATGAAGCGCGGGTGTACGCGCGAAACGCGTAAAGCTTTTATCTTTTTTATCTTTGTTTTATTGGAACAGTGGTAAGAGTCCGCTGTAAATTTTATAATAAAGAATACCTTTTTATCCACGAGGGAAATCCTTGGTTAAGGAGTGCGCCGGATCGCGCTTTTCCCCATCCGGGGTAAGCAATTTGTATATTGTACCGAGTGCAAGCCAGCACTTGAAACCCTTTAGAGGATCGTGATCTCGGCAGCCGTGATTAGGGCAACGGCAACAATAGCCCTACAAGTGTCTCAGAGTGTTGTGCCTTGTTTTTTTTCACAACCCCAAAGGTAACACGTTTTAATACTCTTGTACCTTCATTGTGTACGGGCCCCTTTAAAT
>JAODAL010078706.1:0-12824 GCA_025379985.1 Phyllomedusa bahiana | reverse complement strand
AAACCCCTTTGGTGAATATAGAATTGCTGTTTTAAGTTTACAGGGATGCGCGTCAATGACAATGCTGGGTGCGAAAAGTCAAAAAACCAAACTGTTTTTTTTCGTATGTACACTGATTTTTGGCAACAATCAACCTGTGTGACTACAAGATTGCTGGATTGTAATTTAACTGAAAGGTGGATACATCAACAGTCACAGGTTAATGGGTAAAATTAAAATAAACATTCTAAATGTATAACTGATATAAAAGTGGAGTTTTGGCACCTAACAAAGAGCCCCGTAGTTACTAGAAATGATTGTACCCAAATAAAAAGTTCAGGCTGCCCAATATCCAGGAAATATTTCAATAGCAAACTTTTAATAATAAAAGATTTTCCACTCAATGTCTCACAATCTTGGTGAACTTTACCAGTGTTTTTTATAGATAGAGCTTGTCTGTGTTCCCCCTTTGCGGGCCCCCTCTCCCCCCCCTGAATTACAGCGGTAATGCCCCCTTAAATTTCTACCTAACTACATAAAATTTTCAAACTTAATATAACTAAATTGGAAGGATAAACACTAATAGTAGAGGTTTCTCTTGCAAAAATAGACTAATTTCCTGAGCTGTTTGGCCAAAGGCAGAGCCAGGTCCTACCCCTTAAACGCTGGGGCACTGAGGCTGAAACAGGAAAGCTTTCTAAAAAACGGGTCAGTGATTTTTTCACCCAATCGCAACCATACACACCCGGTCATGACGCGCAACAAAAACCCTCACCCTGTTATTCTGTAATTGATTGCGGGGCCGCCAAAATTACAGGAAGCGCCGAAAAAGGCCGATTTTAATAGGAGCTCAGATTTTCCCCTTAATTACGCATATTGGAAATTTCGATCACCATAAAAACCTTGCCGATTTCAACTTTGTCGATAAAAATCGCTCAACACGAGTAGTGTTGGGTCCCTTTCAATGTCTTGGATGGTTATGTCAGTGTGTATGTCCCTGGTGGTATTTGGGAGTGTCACAAATGATGGGTAGTGAATCCTTTGGGTCACTGCAAGGAGATGGCATTAACCACGCCAGGGAGTGGGGTCAAAGGAGTCCCATGGTTCTTTACCAGTGCCCACCGCAAGGTCCGGATGGGCTTTGCTGTGGGAGACTCCCAGGTTGCTAGCCCTCACGTGACCACTCGTGGTAACAGCCGGGGAATAGCATAGTAAAAAGGGATCAGGCAGTGACGTAGTCAAATCCAGGGAAAAAGGTCAGGACGGACAGTAGTCATATGAGGTCAAAGATCAAGTAATGGGTCAATACACAGGAGAACTCTATTAAACATTTGAACTCTCTCTTTATAACTCACCAAAAACTAGCTGGGGGACATGGGGAATTAATAAAGGGTCAGCATTTAGAGATAATCCAATCAGTGATGCGCTGGACCTTTACATTTCAGACAGACGGCGCGTGCGGGTTAGCGGCCATAAGATGGAGTGGAGCAGGAGTGAAGAGAAGTAAGCAGTGGTGGCCCTGGGGGCAGGAAGACATGAGCGCGACTGCACATCATGATGGGGTATGTTCAGTGCTCAATGTGTAGCCCGAGTGAGGGCCGTGTGTGAGATTAAGCTGTGAAGTTGCAAACTCTGGTTACTCTCACGTAACACAGGAGGCAGTGTGGCCTGAGTGAATGTCTGAGATGGATTGTGACCTAGAGCACCTGTGTATAGTTCTCCTTTTCCCTGACAAAATTTGGTGTGACAAGAAAGATCTAATTCCCTTCCCTTCTTTTAACTAATCTTTGTACTTTAAAAACTCATCTGCAGGGCCACCGTAAAGACAGTACAGGGTGTACTGCCGTATGGGGCCCGGTGAAAAACATGAAAAAATGGGTCTCACTGCAAGCCAGGTGAGCACTGTGTTTATTAAAAATAGGGGCCGGTGCCTATGGAGGGAGGACCCGTGCTGTGCGCCACAGCTGTCCTCAATACATTTACATAGAGCTTTACACTCTTGCATGCTGTGACTGGAGCAGCCGGGCCCTCTGTTTGTGGCTGGGACTGATTCAAATTGTCCCGCCTCCCATGTTTGGCAGAGACCACAGTGACACCAGCAGAGATAGAGATAAGGGTACAACTCTATTTACTGTTCAGAAAAAGTGAGTGTAAAGCTCTATGTATGTGTATGGAGCTTAGCTGTGAGTCAGAGCATGGGCTCCTGCAGCCATGTGAGGGCCCCCACAGCTTTCCCCCTCTTCTTACCTAGATGTGGCCTTCTACCTTCCTGTCTACAGGATGCACCACTACCTTCCTACCTGGCTACGGGTGGCCCATTACCTACCTGGCTATGGGGGGCCCACTACTTACCTGGCTACGGGGGGGGGGAGAGCTCTACCTGCCTACCTGGCTATGGCGGCGCCATTACCTACCTGGCTCCAGGAGGCAAACTACATACCTACAGGGGGCCCACTACCTACCCACCTGGCTATGGGGGGGGGGCCCTATACAATTCACTACTTATGGGGGGGGGGGGGGCTATATACCTAACTACCAGGGCATCAAACAGGTAATTATTACCATTTGGAGTACTATGGATAGGGACTTTATACACTGGGGGGGGGGAGCACAGGAAAATGATAAAGTAAGGAGTCTCATATGTTTGTGTTGTAAATTCTGCAGGGACTAGTGGGGGCCGGAAGAAGTCATCATGGCAGTCTGGACTGAATGGAAAAGAAAAGGGAAAGTGAATGACTCATCAGAGAAGATGTCAACTGTCACTAAATTTAGGAGGAGAGGCATTTGAAAGGAAGATATTTTGCAGTTCAGTGTGTTCTGTGATCTTCAATTGAAAAAGAATTGTTTTTTACCACTTTTTTGTGCAGCAGACCGCTGATAGGAGTTGAAATTGTCCCTGTGTTTTGAGTTCTATTGCAATCACTGCGTGTGAGTGTTCCCAAAAACTGGCATAACTTATCCCTATAACTTTTAAATAGTTTTATTGAAGTCCATGCGTCTGTTTGCCACAAAGAGCTCAGTTGTACACATATTGTGTTATGCATATTTAATAGTAAATTACCCCTGTATCATGGTTGCAAAGGGCCCGCCATATTAATTCATATAAAATGTAATTACTCTTATTGCAGTCCGTGCATCTTTTTTGGTGCAAAGAGCTCAGTTGTACGCATATTGTGTTATACATTTTTGATAGTAAATTACGCCTGTTGTCAGTGGTGCGAAGGCCGCCATATTAATCCATATAGCTTTTTAATACTTCTATTTCACTCAGTGCGTCTCAGTTTGGCACTAATCGTGCATTTGTATGATAGTTTGTTGAAAACTATCAACTGCTAGTCCTACTAGGCAGTTGCAAATCTCAGGGACTGAAGGAAGAACACTGTTGATTTTGTGTTACGGTTTTTCCACCAGACCGCATTTCACAGATATTTGATATCCTAGTTGCCTGTTGGAAATTAGTGAGATTTAAGAATAGCTGTGATTTGCCGTCTTTCAATAAGAGACTGTCGAAAACTCTTCCATACTTTTTACATTTTTATATTTCTGAACATGGAGCAAACTTCAGGTGGTAAGTGAGGAAAAAGGGGTGAAGGGGTGTGGGACATGGAGGTAGAGGTACGAGAGAAGGTGCTCCTTCCAGTGCTGGCGACAACACGCAAGCCAGCGGATCGTCGGTTGCAGGACCGTCAGGCCTTCATCGCTGGGTCGGTGCCTTGTGAATCTCAGTAATGAACATTGTCACCTATCTGTTTTCGTGGGTTAATGCAACCTGTATGTTGCAGTCCAGGACAGGGATAGTCAAGTCCAGTTAAAACTAAAATGGTGGTTCAAAGACCCCTTTTCCGGCACTTTTAATCTGTTTCAGACAGGTTTAATGGTCATACTGTGGTACAGGACAGGTATAGTCAATGTCCAGTTCAACTAAAATGGTGGTTCAAAACTCCTTTTTCAGGCACTTTTTAATGTGCGGGTTTTGGGGTCATGCTGCGGTCCAGGACAGGCATAAGTCAAGTCCAATTTTAACTTAAATAGTGGGTTCAAAGACTACTTTCTTCCAGTACTTTTTAATTTGTGGGTCATGCGGGTTTGGGGGTCATGCTCTGGTACAGGACAGGGATAGTGAATAGTCTGTCAGTTTTTTTCTGTGACTCTTGTTGCCTAATTGTCTTGCCTAAGATGTAGCACATATCCAGTTTGCTGTTGTGGATGTTAATTCCAGCTTCTCCAAACCCCCGTTTGGGTATAAGAAAAGAAGCTGTTGTTCCTCTCCCATAGACTTTAATGGTCATCGGCGATTATCTATTATCGGCTATCGGCATGATAATTGACGATATTGACTATCGATGCGATAACGATAGTTGACTGAATCTCTCATCACTACTGGCTTGTCTGATTTAGTAAATACTTGTAATACATTATTATTGAACATCTTTTCTTAGAACCTTGCATTATGAAATTTCACAGTTTTTCCTTTATTTTTTTTACCAGTCTGCCCTTTGTACCTAATCACTACTGATAGTGTTGCACTGTGTAGAAATCTATCATTTTCACAAGGTGCAAGGTAATGTTCATTTATTAATTTCTTCTTTCAGTCTTAAAGACAGAAGAATGTTCCTAAAAATTTTTAAAACATTGGCAGGGCCCAGGGGGCAGAAACGTTAGGCACATGCAGTCAGCTGTATATTATAGCTGACTCCGTGCACTGTAAGCAATGACCGGAGCTTGCTCCAGGCACTGCCATTTAATTTTGCCACAGTCAATCATCATGGCGGCTAAGCGAAAGACAGAGGTGGGTGGAACTCCCTCTGACTCCATTAGCAGCCCACGGCATAATCAGGGGGTTCCAATGGTTTTCATGACAACCCAGAAGCCTAACTAAGTCACCACAAAGATGACTGACAGTCACAATACATAACAGGACATTCCTGTCCTGCTTTGTATTGTAACTGACCACAGTTTCACTGAAACAAGCCCCCCTGGGGTTTGAAAGGAAAAAATTTAAAATAAGGAAAAAAAACACAAACAAAAAAGAAAAACATTTACACCACCTTTTTTCCCCCTTTCAAAATTTAATTGCCCCAAAAAGATTAACTAAATACACATACTTGGGGATCCCCGCATGGCAAAACAACCTGAACCCCCCATATAATAATATATAATTATATATATATATAAGAAATTTTTATATAATACTTATATATATGTAGATATAGATTATATAATAAATATATAATAAAATAATATAAAAAAAGAAAAAAAATATAAAAAAAAAAAAAAAAAAAAACACCCTACAATGAAAACGCGGAAAAAAAAATCAAATTGAATATTTTTCTTCAAAAAATAAAATAGCCAAAAATCAAACCCATTGGTCCAAAGAACAAAAAAAAATTCTGAAAAAAAAAAGCCCTTACACAGCGACGTCTAAGCCAAAATACAAAAGTTATGGCTACCAGAATATAGCAATCCATAATTATTTATTTACCCAACAAAATACAATTTAAAAATCTAAATAATTTGGGTGCTGCCATAATTGTATTGACCCATGGATTAAAGTTAACATGTCACAAGTACTGCATGGTGATCGCGGTAAAAAATAAAAATAAAAAACATTACTAGAATTGCTGTCTTTTTTTTCATCCTGACTCCCAAAAATAGGTGAAAAGAAGATCAAAAAGACATATCCTGCTAAAAATTATACCAATAAAACCACAACTCCAGCCAGAAAAAAAAAAATTAAAAATTACTCTAATTTTACTCCTCCTCGCCTTTGAAAAGCCATAACGTTTTTATTTTTCAACCTACATAGACGTATGAGGGTTTTTATTTTGCGAGACAATTTTGTATTTCTAACGGTGACTTTTGTCATACCAAGAAATACGGGAAGCCAAAAAAAAATTGAAAGGGGGGCAAAATGTAAAAAAAAAAAGTACTTGTGCAATTTTTGGGAGTTTGTTTTTTTTTTACGGTTTGATGCACATTCGCCAACACCAAACATGTAGGGTTTTTGCTATGTTTTGGTGGCGTAAAAAAATTCCAAACATTTTATATTTTTTTAATTTAAGCCGCGGTGCCATTTTTTGTGAACAATAAATTTTTTGTCAAAAAACCCCTTGGGACACAGTGAGGATGATTTTTTGGGCTGAAGTGCATTTTTCATTGCTAGCAGTTTGGAAATGCATTAAAACTTTTTTGATCACTTTTATTCCTTTATATGGGCATGAAATGCCCAAAAAAAAATGAAATTTTTAAAAGGGCCCTTCCCCCGTTTCAGTTCATTCCCCTGTTTCGAGTGAAGAACAGTGTGCGGCACTATTATTAATTCATTTAGACGCCGCTGCCATCTTTGCCGCGGTGTCTAAGGGGTTAAGCCGTCTAAGTGGTGTAACTGATGGGCTGCAATTAAAACCCCTAAAACCCCGCACTTTACAACTCCTTAAACCCCAGGACGTACCCCATATGTCCCAAAAGGGGTTAAAGGGGTTAAAAAGTTTTTTGTTGTGTATAAGCAGTAGAACAAAAAAAAAAATGTAAATTTGATATTGCCGTAATTGTTTCAACCTGCTGAGCGGTCAAAGTGTCATATGAACCCCATAATAGTACCAATGAAAACGTCTTCTCATCCTGCAAAAGACAAGCTCTTATACTGCTCTGTATACAGATAAAGGAAAAAGTTATGGCTGTTAGAATAGGATGACATAAAAATATTTTTTTTTTTTAAAAAACCATTTCCTAGTGTTCCATGTAGTTAAACATAAAAAACTATATAAAATGGATATTGTTGTAATTATACTGACCCACATAGTAAAGTCATTATGTTATTTATATTGCAAGTCTAGCACTGAAAAATTTAAACCCAGAAAACAATGGTAAAATAGCTTTTTTTTCCATTTTCACAGCCCAATTCTAAAAGCTGTGCAACACCTGTGGGTCCAAAATGCACAATCCACCCCTAGATGTGTACCCTGAGTGATGTTGAATCCAAAATGTGAATTCTGGAAGTTTTCAGCTGTTTTGGTAGTTTGAGGGCTCTGCTAATACAACATGGCACCCATCAAAATCTGCATTCAAAGTAGTGCACACCTAGGGTATTACCAAACTTGCTGAAGAAATTGTGTTGTAAATTTTGGGGTGCATTTTTCTAGAATCCTTGTAAAAATTATACCTTTTTAGCTAAAATTGCATTTTATTGGAAAAATTATTTTTATTTTTATTTTTAAATTATTAAGCGTTATTATGCTAAATAAATGTGATATTCTCAATTCATTCCTGCATATACACTTAAGGGGTGTAGTTTCTCGAATAAGGTCTTTTTAGTAGCGTTTATAAAGTTTTAGCACATTAGGAAGTCCGCAAACCTATAATAGAGCCTAAGAAATATCCTGATGAAAATGAAACCCCAAAATCTTCTCTGGGGCTTGTGTTGAGTCAAATAGCACACTGGGGTCATGTTTGTGTTATCTTTAAAAATGGCAGATTCAGAGAAATCAATATTGAGTTACGTTTTGCTGTTATCTACTTCGTTCCAGTATATAATGATAAAAATTTAAAATCTGCAAAAAAAGTGAAATTTTTAAATTTCACCTCCACTTTGCTTCAATTTCTGTGAAACTTCCAAATGTACAAAAAACTTTCTCAATGCTGTTTTGAATAATTAAAGGGCTGCAGTTTTTGTAGATGGAATCATTTATGGGAGTATCTAACCTACAAGCCTTTCAAAACCATTGGACTGGTCCTAAAAATATGTGTTGCAAATTTTCTTGAAATTGGAAAAATTTCTACTAAATTTATAAGCCCTCTAATGTTGTTACAGAAATAAAGACATTTAAAAAATGATACAATGTACAGAAGACATATGGCATGTGCTAGTTATAAGCTATTTTTTCACATTTTGATATTTTTCAAAAATCAACAAGAATTATAAAGACAAAAATGTAATACTAAGTGAAACCACAATGTGTCACAAGATAACAGTCTCTGAATAACATGGGTAGGTAAAAGTAGCAAAAAGTTATCCCCACTTAAAGTTACGCATCAGATTTGAAAAATGGGGCTCTGTCTTTTGGTTCAAATCTGGCTGTGTCCTTATGGGGTTAAGAAAGATAATGGCAACTGATCTTTCAGGAAATACCTGTGTTTTTTCAACATTGTCTTCTTTACTTAGAAATAGATGGTAGATATGATTTAATTTGAATATTTCTAGATATTTAAAAAACTTACAGGTTTTAACAAGGTATTTTTATTCAGATTTGTAAATCATGCCTTGGTATTTGGATTAAAAATGAACTCCAGATAACAGACACTTTGCAGACTGCACTACACACTTTAATATATGCAATAAACTAACATTTAAATCTGCATGACCAGTTATCAGTATTAAGGGAAATGGAAATTTAGAAATAACATTTTCAACTTTGATATTTTGACATTTGTTTAGGAATCAGTTTAAATACAGATTATTTTGGTTCACCTATAGAAGTGTAGTAATAGTTTTTCATTTAGACTTTCCCTGTATCTTTCAACATTTCACATGGTTCTATTTTGCTCATCAAGTCAAAGCCATACAAGAAGCTGGAAGAAATGTTCTATTGCTGCCAATCATTTGGTGAAAATGGAAATTTCTCAATCAGAAGATGCCATTGCTAAAATTATGTGCATAGAAAGGATGTCAAAATATTTTTTTTTTAGCAGACTCCTTCATGCTGAATGTAACGGACCATATCCTGTTGTTTTGCCCCTTATCTTTCCATTTTTGCTATTCTGTATGATGCCTTTGAACAACATTCACTTTTTCGTATAATAAATATAACTACTGAAAATGAACTGGAATATCAATATTTTCTAATCTATATTATATTTTAATACAAAACAATTTGATAATACCAAATATAGTATATTCGATCTGTCCAATTAATGGGGTGTCCATTACATCTCTTAATGTTTTTTTATCTCTTTGCCAAAGATATCTCTAGAAGGTTTAGAATTCTCGAAGGTCCCCCAAAGAGCCAAACCTCCAGAAGATCAAAGCAGCAGAGGTTTTATCTTGAAAACATCTCCATTTAAAGCTAATTTGTACCCAATTACATATTCGACATAGAAGGAGGACATGCCCTTAGAATACTTTAGTTTGGTGGGCCCAAATAACGTAGGTCTGATGCTGATTTCAGAGACAGGTTTGTTATAGATTAGGTTTGCCTCAAACATACAGAAGTACGTTTTACTTTATAGACCTCTTTGGCTACTATGTAACTATTGTATTATTATTGCATAAAAATAAAGTATAAACATTTAGCTCAAGTTTTAGCAAACCTTTGTGTCACGTACACACTCACCAGCACTTGACTGGAGGCCACTGTAATGGAGTCGATTTATTTCCACCTGCGCTCACCTCTCAATCAGGTAGCGAATCAAGCATAAATCGCACCCCAAAACAGTTCCAGTACCCCAAGTTATCCGCTGCCACCACCTTCCTTCAATAATCAAAAACCAGGAGATCAGAGAGGAAGGACTGCTGATCCCAAAAATATTTAAAAACACTTCACGGGTTACCACACTGCTTTCCAGCAGCTACCAGGTTAAAAAATACACTACTTCAAGGTTATGGATCCGTCCTGTGCTAATAACTACCGACCAGTCTCTAACCTGCCCTTCATCTCTAAACTCCTGGAACGCTTGGTCTACTCTCGCCTAATCCGCTATCTCTCTGCTAACTCTCTTCTTGACCCGCTGCAATCAGGTTTCCGCACCCTACACTCCACGGAAACTGCCTTAGTTAAAGTCTCAAATGATCTCCTAACAGCAAAATCTCAGGGTAACTACTCATTGTTGCTTCTCTTGGATCTCTCTGCAGCATTTGACACTGTGGATCACCAACTTCTCCTCAGCATGCTCAGCACCATTGGCCTCCAGGACACCGCTCTCACTTGGTTCTCGTCCTACCTCTCTGACCGCTCCTTCAGTGTCTCATTTTCTGGTTCCACCTCCTCTCCTCTTCCTCTTGCGGTTGGGGTTCCTCAGGGATCAGTTCTAGGTCCTCTCCTCTTTTCATTGTACACAGCCCCCATTGGACAAACCATCAGTAGATTTGGCTTCCAGTACCATCTCTATGCAGATGACACCCAATTATACACCTCCTCCGTGACTCACTCCAGCCTTGGGCTACAAAACACCAGTTGACTGTCTGCCCGCTGTTCTGATAGCATGTCCTCTCTCCATTGAAACTAAACCTCACTAAGACTGAACTTCTTGTCTTTCTGTCATCTACTAACCAACCCCCCCCCTGCTATTTCTGTTTCTGTATGTGGTACCACCATTTCTCCTAGGAGCAGGCCCTCTGTCTAGGGGTTTTATTGGATTCTGATCTGACCCTTCACCCCATATATCCCAATCCCTTGCCCGCTCCTGTCACCCCGCCCCCTCAAGAATATCTCCACAATCCGTCCACTTCTCCCTGTGGAAACGACTCACACTCTCAGTACTGCTCGTATTCTTTCTCCTCTTGACTACGGCAACTCCTTGGTTATCGGTCTCCCTCTCTGCAAACTCTCCCCTCTCCAATCTTAGAATGAGCACCAGGTTTGTCTTCTCTCCACCCCGCTATATGATGCCTTACCTGTGTCAGTCACTGCAGGTTGCCCATCCAGTACAGGATCAGTATAAACTCGCACCTCACCCTAAACTTCCACAGCGCGCTCCTCCTAAATTTCCCCCCTGCCTCTGTCTACCCCCCTTTCCCGTGCTCTCCGCTCCTGTGATATCAGACTACATTCCTCAATCATCCAAACCTCCCATGCCCCCTAAAAAATTTCACACGTGCGGGCAAAAATTCCTGGAATTGCACCGCGGGGATCGGCCATTCAAAAACCCCCCCGTTTTAAGAGGCCCTAAAAAATACATCTTTCAGTCGGGCCCCACCAAGTCCCTAACTGCTATCACACAATCTGTCATCCCTGACTTGGGCATCACGGGCACTTATCTTATTAGTGTAGGGGTTTGGGGGGCGGGGTTCACCCCATTTTTCTGAAAAACCACCCCCTATTTATAAACAGGCCGGACCATTGTAAAACTTGGCATTTTTCCCCCATGTTTCACCCATACCCAAAATAGATTTAAGCTCTCAAGAGCAGGCCCCCCACACCTTGTGTTCATTGTAAGTACTTTTATGTGAAATGACTGTATTTTACCCGGGAATTTGTAAATGCGGGGGGAATATATTGGCTATAAAATAAAAGTTTATTATTTTATTATTTTTATGGACCCTACAGCGACAAGAACAAAAAGAAATTAATGGTAACTTTAAAAATTAAAAAAAATTTACAGGCTTACATAAACAAAACAGAAAAACAATATATGACATACCATCAAAAAGTTACAAAATAAAAAGGGGGGAAATTAGGATGCCCTTACACTTAAAGTCTTGACTTTTGATCCTGGGGTAAGGATGAAGAGGAAACAACCAATCCAGGGATTGACCCTAAACTATGTACATCAGATTTGAGTTGGGACATGTTTTTTATAGGCCCAAATCTTGTCCGGGTTTACCCCCCCCTCCTAATTCGGCCCTCTTTTTGCTGAAGATTAAATGAGGGGGGGTGGCTTTTTGATCCTAATGAGGGTTGTTGCTTACTACCCCCTACTAGATGGGATCCGGACTTGCTTCTGCGGGGACAGTCAATAAACTCTGAACTGTTGTGCCAATCTTTAATGGTTTATGGGGTCATAAGCCCCCTTGGGGAATATGGTGTGGTTTTCCCATCAAGTATTCGCGACAGCTTGCATCACAAAATTTGCAATAAAATTTAATAAAAAAGGTACGGGCCCATTTATAAAAACATTTGATAAATAAGTGACCTAAAAAGGTTTTTCTGTGATTTTTTACAGCCCTATTTACAAATTACTTCCCCACGGGGGATGGTATTCTGAGCTACGCAATTTTTTGATCACAATCTAAAAAAATGGTTAATGAAAATAAGAATGGCTATTCCTAGTGTACTACATTCATTTTGGGCTCATTTGTATAATCAATTTCATGATTAATTCCAGTAGACATTTTTCATCTGTCATTGTTTGATAGTAGCATTTAATAATCATTCACACTGCCTTTGCTATATGTAGTCTACTATCATATTTGACAAGTCAAGTCAAAACCCTCTCAGATGATTAGAACATTTATCTCCACTGTTCTGAATGTTCTAATACAACTCTAAATAAAAATTGTGTTAATCCCAGACTAGAGGTAAATGAAAAACAATTCTAGTATCAGTAACCAGGTTTAATGCAAACGTAGGGGGACATGTATGAAAACTGTTTTGGTCTAAGACTTTCTTTGTTTCCCATAGCAACCAATCAGAGCCCGTTTTATTCTTCAGAGCCTAAATGAAAAGTAAAAGGGGGGAAATTGGTTGCTAGGGTAAAAAATAAGCCCTTTGATCCAACAGTTTTCAAACATGTGGCCCATAGTGTGTAATTTAACCATGCTATAGTAATAGCAATAAAAGACTAAGGGAAACACGTATGAATGGGGCTACACCAGATTCTGGCCTCAAAGTAATGTATAGTGTGTAGCCCTTCTATAGTGGAGCGGGTACTCCAAAAATTTGTCACGTTAGTCCTCGGTACCCGCACCAAAAACCTTTTTGTGCGCCAAGTTTTGGGGCGTTTGGGGGGCCGTCGCACCCATTAGTAAAATAGACCATTTATGATTCTTTACACCAAAAAAATTTGCGCAGAAATTTAGAAACAGCCAGAGTAACGGGGCGGCCCGATGGACTACGCTGAAGCGCCGACCCAGCTCCCGGGTGTGGATCCCCTGTGATCACCCCAGGCGAGGGGGGTAGTGGGGACCACGC
>JAODAL010078705.1:0-12824 GCA_025379985.1 Phyllomedusa bahiana | reverse complement strand
TCAGGCTGCCCAAATTCCAGGAAATATTTCAATAGAAACTTTTAAATTAAAGATTTTCCACTACAATGTCACATAAGTCTTGGTGAACTTTATCCAGTGTTCTTTATAGATAGAGCTTGTCTGTGTTCGCCCGCGGGGGCCCCCCCCGCTCCTACCGCGGTGAAATTACAGCGGTAGATGCGGCTTTAAAATTCTATAGCGAACTACATAAAATGTTAAAATATAGAATGTAAATAAATTTGAAGGATAACAGCTAATAGTAGAGTTTCCTCTGTGCAAAATAGACTAATTTCGTGAGCTGTTTGGCCACAGGCAGAGCGCAGGTCCTATCCCTATGAAACGCTGAGAGACACTGAGGCTGAAACAGGAAACCCGCTGTTCATGTAAAACGAGGTTCATGTGATTTTTCCAGCCAAACGCAACCATACAATCCCCAGTCATGACGTCGCACACACATCTCACCCTGCTCTATTCTGTAATCTCATTTGGCCCCCAAAAAATTACAGGAAGCGCCGAAAAAGGCGCAATCTGAATAGCTGATGCACAGATTTTAACCTTAATTATCGCATGATCTGGAAATTTCGATCACCATAAAACCTTGCCGATTTCAACTTTGTCGATAAAAATCGCTCAACACTAAAAACCACCCTAAAATTTGTTACACATTGTCTTCTAAGTTTGGCAATACCCTATATGTGGGTGTAAACTTCTGTTTGGGCACATGGCAGAGAGTACAAATGAGGGAGCGCTAATTGGCTTTTGGAAGGCAGACTTTGGTGGGTGCTATGTCTCATTTGCAAAACCCTCAAAGTTACCAAAAGAGGTGAAACTTTCCAGAAGAGGCCCCATTTTGGCTTCAACACCCCTCATGGGTCTCTTCTAGGGGTGTATTGTGCATTTTGGGCGCACAGGTGTTCCATAGTTTTTTTCAGCATTGGAACATGAAAATGGAGGGGGGGGGGCAGTTCTGCCATTGTTTTTTGGGCTTCATTTTTACAGTGTTCGCCGTGTGGTATAAATGACATAATAACTTTACAATGCGGATTGGTACAATTACAATGATTATGCTGTAACAGCTACATTTATGTATACTGTGCAATGTTATGTTTCTTATGTTATGTAATGCTGCCACCTCTGGCTAAAGGTTTCATTGTTTTTACATCTGCGTTCCTGCTCCTTTAACCAATTTTCCCATGATGCATTGTTTGCTCGTCTTCTCCCCTTTCTTACATCAGCTCCTGTTTCTTCTCTGTCATCCATCTTGTGAGCAGACTTCTCATCTTCACTGTGATGTAGGATTGTGTTTTGACCACATGGCATACAGTTCTTCAAGGTAAATCCATTAAAACTGTACCTTAAGCAACTCCATTGCATCCTCTCTACGTGCAACTGGCAATAAGCTGGAACTTATTGTCAGCGAGTTCACTGTCTACCATTAGCTTTACAAGAGACTGCTCTCACAACCTCTCAGGGACTTTCTCTAACGTATATCTGTGGCAGAATCGTCAAAACACAGCTGAATCTGCAGTTCCTGCAAGACCCACACAGTCTGCAAGCAAGCATAGAGCTGTCCTCCATCTTAGCAGCACACAGCATCCTAACCAGCGTGCAAAAGCTGCAGCTCCATCTTAAAGAGTCAGTACCACATAAACAGGGATTAACATGTCCACAAAAGGCTCTGAAAGGTCCTCTGTCGCTGCATCTAGCAAAATGCATCGTGGCACCAAAGACTCAGACATGCAGGAAACAGAGTCCATGTTCCGGGAAGAACAAATTGCACGATCTAAACGTGTCAGCAAAGCCACGCAAAAGATTAGAGAGAACTTTGAAATAACTAATGAAGAGTTCTGTGATAATCTTGATGATTTATGGCAAAGAACTGAACACTATATAGCAGCCATCTCACGCTATGACAGTGACGCATTAACGTTAACCACAACATTGAATCGCTTATCTGCCAGCTATGAACACTACCAGCGGCTGTCTGCTAAGTATATCACATTCCTGAGTAACGCTGATTTTGATGATGCCGCAGCAGAACTAGCTGAGAGAGAAACTTTACTCCAAACAAAAGACGCCGTAGTGAAAGGCGCCAAAGATAAGGCAGAACTCCGCATCGCACACCTGCAAGAGGTAAGCTCTCATCAGTCTGCCTCAACCAAACGTACACTATCATCTTCAAGAACTTCCCGCTCCAGAAGGTCAACATTGCATGACAAGCTGATAGAAATCCGTGCTGACGCAGAAGAAGCTGGCATCAGAAGTTCCTTTGCCAAGAAGGAAGCAGAAATGGCTCAAAGACAGGCGAAGGCAGAAGCAGAAATGGCTCAAAGACAAGCACTAATGGCTCAAAGACAGGCGAAGGCAGAAGCAGAAATGGCTCAAAGACAAGCACTAATGGCTCAAAGACAGGCGAAGGCAGAGGCAGAAATGGCTCAAAGACAAGCAGAGACAGCGGCCCAACTAAAGGTTCTCCAAATGGAAAAGGAGGAAGCAGCCGCCTTAGCCAAGCTAAAGGTTTTCGAACAAGCATTAGGCCAAGACACTAACCTAGACTGCTCCATCCATGCAGAAGTGGAAGACCTAGCCGACCGCACCGCCAAGTACGTGCTAAAGCAATCACCTCCTGCACCACCTGCTATGTCATATGCACCAACGTCACTTCAAACCTACCACACTGCTGTACATGAGAAGCATCAAAGACTTTGCAAGAACGCAGATACATGCTTAAGGAACTGGATTTGGTTACAAGTTTTTTGGGGTTTCCCTTCCCCAAACCATTTTGCAAAAGACTGTGGGCTGTCTTCAAGTGCACTGAATGCATAGTGACAAACATTTTGCAGCTTTGCACCCCCCCCCAACCCTTCCCCTGACAACCCAAAAACTTCAACAACATCTAAAGCCGCCCACAACGCAAGCAGGGAGCCATCAGCTCAAGCTTCAGCACTACCACTGTCTCCTCCTCCGCATGGAAGTATGCACAAAGGGGTTTCCCCCAAGTGCTGTGCCAAGGGGGGTTCTAGGGGAGGGCCCAAATCCAAAGGGGGCAATCAAAAAAAGGGCCACCAGGATGTATCCCAAATAATGGGAAAAACAAACAACAGGTCTCTACCCAAAGCCTAATTTTCTTTGAGATTTTGGGTAAAAAGGGGAGAAGTAATACCATACACCTTAAAAACTTGCCCCGGTCCATAAGACCCTTGGCAAAGAGCCACGGGGGTCCCCCTGTTTTCCCAAACTATTTTTTAAGGGGGGCCTGAACGGCTTTAAAAAAAGGAAAACCTCCAATGTTTTTATTTACTTTATTTTATCGGAAACTCAATGATTACATAAAACAACAAGAAAATAGTGTGATATTGTAAAACCCTTTTTTTAATATAGATTATAAAGAAAAGGAAACCAAATATTGGTTAAAAAGGGCAAACCCGGGCAAATTTTGGATTCCAGAACCACATCACATCTATATAGGGGTTTCAAAGCTTCACCCGGCCCATCTTATAACATCATCTTTTTTGGAAACACGGGTAACTCGGCCCACGACGATAGAGAGATAACCCCCGAGATCAACACCCGTGCACGGGTGCCCCCATAAACAGGTCCAAAAAGGCTTCACCGGGCATTTTTTATCAGCATCATCTATCAAAAAACATCACCCTTGGAAAAGGGGGGCCAGCGAGATAGAGAGATCTACCTGGTTTCCACACTGTGGGTTGAGGGTCCCTCTTTAGCCCAAAAGGTAAAAAGCTCTTCTAACTTTCGCACAAACTTTCCCAGTTTAATGCCCTTACTCAAACAAATGCCGGGTGTAACCAAGTGTTACGCAAGCGACAGACCCAGCATTTTTTCCATAAAAGGGGCCCCCCTCCTTCAATGGCCAGTTTTTTAAGAGGTTAACCGGGCACGGGAAAACAACCCATGATTTTGCGCTGTACACCTGGATTCTCATGTTTTCCCCCAAAAAACCCATCGCGGGGTAGAAAATTGTTTAGACCACGCAGAGCTATGGGGCTTACTCATTACAACTTCCCAAAACAACGAGGCCCTGAAAAACCAACCCTCTGGTCAATATACTTTTTTCCCCCACAAACATTTACCAAGCGCTGGGAAAATTACGCTTAAGATCCTTTATTCTTAAAGAGATCCCTGACAATAGGGTTTCCCGGGGAGGGGTCAATAAATTTTTTTCCCCTAAAATTCCACCCTTAACCATCAACAATCCTTTTTTAAAAATCTATATACAACACCAAAACCCCAAAGGGGAATGGTTTCCCAGCAGAAAGCAACATATTCTAAAAGAGAAAGGAAACCCTTTGTCCCACAGCATAATCCCCAATGCAAGCGCAAACTAAAACGAAAAGAAATCCTAAACTTTTTAAATTTAGGTAAATAACCAAATCAGGAACCAGAAAAAAAACCCAAAAATCCCCCCCATTTACCATTACCCCTGTGTGATGTGAACTGATGTATCTGGGACTGCAAATCCTGGCAAAAATTCTACAAGTTAAAGAAAACCCCTATTCTAAAACCCTTGGTATCCTGGTGGTAAAATTAAAAAACAAATACCAAATAGCTGTTTCTGGGGTTATCCCCCTACAGTCCAGCAACATATCCCACTACTGCGGGGGGGATCTACAAGCAAAAGGGGGAACCCTAAAAATTTCTGACTGTCACTATAGACTCTAAATGGTCAATAAACCCAAACCCTTGCCCCATTCAGAACCCAAAATTTCATCTTAAATTATCCCCTTTTTTTTTTTCCCTTTCCCCCTCATATTTTTTTTTTCTACATTTCCCAACCCCTTTTTTTGGGATTATAAATCATTTGATAGAAATAATTAAAGGGGGTTTTCAAATTTTGAGTCTATATATCATATCTTCACAAGGAAATCCCCCCTCCACACATTTTTAAACAAGCAAATAATTTCTACGGGTCTGATGGACCTTTTTTCCCCTTGGCGGTTTTCCCAATTTTTTGGGAAACCACCCCCAATTTGAAATTTAGGGGGAACCCAAAATATTTTCCCACTCATAAGTGCACATATCAAATTTGTTATAAACTAAATCACTTAAACCCTTTTTTTTTTTTTTTTTTCCCCCCCCAAAAATTTATCTTCTCAGTTTAAACAGTTTCCCAAATTTTTTGCCATGAAAGAAAATATCCCCCACCCTTTTTGGGAGGGGCCTATTACAGAACACAGTCAAAAACCTTTTTTCTGCTTCTAAACCAAATGAAAAGGGAAACTTTTTTCCTGCCCTCCCCAAATTTTTTTCTTTCCCCCTGGAAAACTAGCATAAAACCCCTAATACCTTCTATGTCATAAATCCTCACTACATAAAGGCACTTATTTAACAATTAACTATTCTTCACTTATTTTAAAATTTTTTCCATAATTTTTCTTGTTTTTTTTTAACGGCCTTTAAATCCCCTAGGGACAGATTAATATGCAACAAAGGGAAAAAACACAGCTATCATGCAATAGACAAATCAACCCGGGGTTTTTTTGCAAAGCGCCAAAAGACCCTAAAAAACAAAACATGGGAAAAAAACCCAAAACAACCCCAGGCCCCCACATCCCACGACGGGGGAAAAGCACTGGTGTCCCCCCCTTTAAAACAAAGGAAATTTTTTGTTAACTCTTTATACCAAAAAAACCAAATAATACTTTCCAAATACACTTAGGGTTTTAAATTTTCCTGTGCCCCGGGGCTTGATTTCAAACAAGTGATACGCTGATGACTTGTATTAATATCATTTGGGTCACTAAAATTTTTTTTTTCTCCCCTCCTGCAAATAAACAAAAAAAATTTAAAACCCCACCCCTCCCAGACAATTCAAAAGTTCGGGGAAGGGAAACAACCCTTTGCAAAAAAGGGGCCCCTAAAAACAACAAACAACCCAAAAATTTTCAAAACTAAAAAAAGTGTGCACAATGCAAGGTATCAAAAATAGCTCATTTAAAAAACAAAGGGATTATCTTTAACAGAAAACCCAAATTTTAAAAGGATATCCTTTAAAATCACAAATATAGGTCACTTTTAAAAACCCGACGACATCATTATATATGCTTTTAAAAATATATGCTTACACAATAAAATTTTTTCTATGTTCCCTATATCGTCTTAAATTTCCTGTAAAAACAAAAACACGTCAATCACCAAAACAAAAAAAAATTTTTTCTTCAATAAAACCAATTTTGGGCCCTAATCCAGGGAAAAACAGTTTTTAAATTTTACCTGGAAAAAAAACACAAAAATTTAGTAATAAGTAATATCTCCTTTCATTAAATAGTAAACTCATCCATTCACAATATGCCGGCCGTCAAAACCTTTTCCAATTTTAAAAAAATACTTTCTACAAATACATTCCTTTTCAGTGTAATAGCTGCAAAAAAGTTCTTATCTACTGACCCCAAAAACAAGAAATTTTACCCACACTCAAGGCTATAAACTCCCGGGAACAAAATTATTTTTACATCAAGTTTTATAACCTATACCTTAATTATTCCCTTAGAAGCCCTAAAATTCCCCTTTTAATATGTAAAACGCTGCATGGGGTTTCCCCTAGAGAAAATGCCAGATTTTTTGAGACTTGGTCTTAGCTTTTTATAAGGGTCCCCTTAAATGCCCGGGTTGTAATTTTTCCCAAAGCAAAACTTATTAGCAATTTGGGGCCCATTATTTTTTAAAAAACCTCAAAATTTTTATCTTTACCTGCTTTTTCCACTACTACATTAATTTCTTTTTTTTTCCTCTCTTTTCCTGTTTTTTTTTTTTTAAGAACTAAATACTTTTTTCATGCTGTTTTCCCATAACACATAACAAAATCCAACTTCTTAAGGAATTGAAAGTAGTAGCATTCAAAATTTCCTTTTTCCTTTCAAAATTTTTTCCCTTTGGGAAAAACCTTTACAACATCAGTTTTGGTTTAGCACTTTTTCAAAACTTAACCCCCCGTTTTACCCCAATGCAATATAAATTTTGGGCCACTTATTGGCCAAAACCAATAGGGGGCCCGATGCCAACCTGAAATATCAACCCGATTTTAAATTTTCAAAACCCCTTTCTTGTTAAAGAGAGACAAGGTTTTTTAAAAATTTCCCCACAAAATTTTCCCGGGTTATTGAATGGATTTTAAAATTCCCGACTATTGGAAATTTTGGGTTAAAAAATTTTACTAATAAGGGGCCCTTAATCAAAAAAAAAAAAATTTTTTCCCGTGGGTTTTTCCCCCCTTCCGGTTATCGGAATTTTTTTAAAATCTGCTTTTTTAAATTTAGGAGGTCGCTATCAACACTCCCTTAATCAAAAAACCTTTTTCCCGTGTTTTACACCCAAAATTTTCCCGGGTTATTGGATGGAGGGTTTAAAAATTCCCGATATTTGGGAAATTTTTTCTAAAATCTGCTTTTTAAAGGGCCCGGAGGTCCCCTAACAACACTCCCCCTTTAAACAAAAAACCCTTTTTGCCGTATGTTTAAAAACTTCTGGGGACCCCAAAAGTTTTGCCAACTATTTTAGGGGGGCCTTTCGGGTTTAAAAAGGCAACCTCCAATGCTTTATTTACTTTATTATATCAGTAAAATCAATGAATTTAAAAAAAACTACAAGAAGATAGTGTGATATTTGTAAAATACTTTTTCTTAATTTTAGAAAAATTTTAAAGACAAAGGGAAAGAAAAATATTTGGGTTTCAAAAAGGGAAAGCACCCATAGTATGGAATTTTTTCAAATAAATCACAATTTACATCTAAATAGGGGTCAAAGCTTCTTCAGGCATTTTTAAAAGCACCCTCTTTTGGCATCGCGGGAAACTCGGCCCAGCGACGATAGAGAGATAATCCTGAAACAACACCGTGCACGGGTTTCCCCCCATATCCCAGGTCCAAGCTTCACCAGGCATTTTAACCCAGCATCTTTCTATCAATAACACGCTGGGAAAAGGGGGCCACAGATAGAAAAATTACCTGGGATCCACACTGTGGCTTGGGGCGTCCCCCCTTTACCCACAGGTACAGCTACTTCTAATTTCCCAAGCAAACTTTCCCATTTTAAATATTTTACTTGAAACAAATCCCTTTCGAAACCAAGTGTTACGCAACGAAAAGATCAGTACTTTTCCATTAAAAAGGCCCCCCTCCTTCAAGGGCCAGTTCTTAAGATTTTAACCGGCACGGGAAAAAAACCCCATGATTTGGTTTGCTTTCCCCTGGATTTCATATTTCCCCCCAAAAAATCGCGGGGAGTAATTTTTTAGACCAGCAAGAGCTATGGGGTTTACTCAGAAACCAACTCTCCCACAAAAAGGGGCCCCTTGATAACCCCCTCTTGTCAAATACGTTTTTTTCAACAAAAAATTTCCCAAGCCTGGGAAAAATTAAACAGCTTAAGATCCATTATTCTTAAAGAGATACTGACAATATGGTTTCCCGGTGGCAATAAACCCTCTTAGCACTACATTACCTCTTTTCTCCAATTAACAGGAATACCCCAAAATTTTTCCCTACCAACGTTAATTAAGGTGACCAATCCCTGATGAAAAAAAAAATTTTGGGACTCCTGAAGCTGCTTATCATCACCCCCCATTTTTAGACACCTGGCAAAAAGTTTCCTCCATGGAAATAAAAGCTGACTTTCCTTCTTCCCTCGGAAAACATTCTGAAGTCCATAAGGTACGTAAACAATGCAATGGTCCAGATGTTTCCCCAAACCCGCACAAAGATTTGGGACCTACTGGGTAATCTTTGGGCAATGTTTTTTTTGGATAAGAACTTAAACCGTCTCGAGGGGAAACCCCTTTTAAAAAACCTTTTTGTGCCAAAAATTTGGTCCAAAACCCCAACTTCAACCCATCCCCCCACCTTTAGGGGGAAAAGGAGCATTTTTCTTTTTTTCAGTATGGCACCAGACATAATTCCTACCCTTTTAATGATTACTTAGGAGGAGCGTGTTTCACACAACACAAGACGACAAAAAGAGTACCTTGCCATAGAAGAAAAAGGGTTCACAAAATAATGGAAAAGAAAAAATTTAAAGGATAAATCTAACCATTTGGGTTTCCCCCTTTCCCTTTCGGGTTTAAAAGGGCCGGGTTTCCTAAAAACCGGGAACAAGAAATTTTTCCAGATTCATCCCCTTGCAACTCCTTGCAACTCATCTCCTTGAAACGTACAAGCCTAAAGATGAAAGATCACAAAGTGGCCTTAAAGGGAAAAGATATTTCTCAAAAAAACCACCCCAGAGCCAGTTTCCACCTTTCCCGGGGTATCTTCCTTCCTTTGGAGTTTTAACCCCAAACAAAAACCCAACCAATCGGGGTTTGGGTTTGACTCCATTGAAAGCATCATGGCTTTCCCTTTAAACCCGAGTTCTCCCCCACGGGCCCGAACCTGACCAAAGCTTGGTAGGAGTGCTCATGAGTTTTCGGGAAGGAGACAGTCCCATTACCGCCGACATTAAAGCAAATGTTCCCTTTTTTTCATCGTACGAGAAGACCACAGAAATTCCCTTTGGGTTTTTCTGGGGCAGGGGGGCCAATGAAACACTTTTTCGGTAACGCCCTTTCCACACTGCTGTCCAAATTTTTGGCCTAAAAAGGGGACTGCTGCTAAAAGGTTTAGTCAAAGTTGGGAAGGATGCCCGTCACTTTTTGAAAAAAACTTCTACTGGACGACCCACTCAAATCCTTCCCCCACACAGAAGAAGCCATGGGACCCTCTCAAAACTACAAAAGGGAAAGCTGCCCAAAAAGCTTTTTTTTCTGGGTTCCCAAAAAATTTTCCCTCCAACAGTACGCTGTCATAAAAGCCTTAAACCCAGGGGCCCGGGTTCCCGAAAATTCAGAGATTTAAACCTTTTCCATAGACACCCTCCAGGGGCAGAAAAGGCGGGGTTTTTGAGATGGGACTTTTAAATAAATTCTTTTTGGTTTCCCAAATTTAATTGTACCGAAAAATTTGGTTTTTGGGAACAGCCTATATGATCCACGGGGATTGTAGCCTTTTTGACTGTACGGGGGAAAAATTCCTACTAAGAAAAGGCCTAAAATTTGAGGACGGGTTTGCTCCCTCCCCCCTTGAAAAAGCGGGCGGAAGTGGGAGCCCTTGGAAAAAATCCCTGCACCCCTTTTTGGGCAGGTTTCCCCAAAAATACCCTTGGGCTACATTCCAGCATCTCTCTCCATAACCCAAAAAAGGGGAAGCCCCACATTTTTCTCAGATGCAAAAACCCTTGGGGCCATCCTGTTTTTTCCCTACATGAAAAAAAATTGAAAAATGAAGTAAAATTCATGTGGGTTTCCTGTTTGGGAAAAGGGCTAAACTAGCTCCTAAACCAGAGCACCCACCCCAAACTTAAAACTTTGGGGCCTGTTTTTTCTGTAGAGATCACAGACTTTATTCACGGGTTGTTTTATATTCATGGGGATAAACATTCATTCTACACTGAAAAAGGAAAAAGGGGGTTGTCCGGGGTTACAAAAACCCTTTCAAACAAAACCTTTTCCCTAGGGTCTATGTCAGTAACCGCATCAAAAGGATTGGGAAATTGTCGGGAAAACTTTTGCGGGGCAGCCTCTAAACCTTTTTTAGCACAACCCCCTGCGAGGGGTTTAAAAAGTCCCATCCTGGGACCACACCCTGGGGGAGTTGCTGCTCCCAGCCCGGAGTGACAGCTCCAGGCCCAAAAGGAGGCCCCGATGCCTACCAATCAGCTGCGGGGGGGGGGGGCCCCCGGGAGCTTCTTTAAAACCCCCATTCCCCTCTTTGCTTTGCCTAAAAAGGGGTTTTTTCCCCTTTCTGTTTCCTGTCGTTCCCGTTTGGTTTTTTTTTTCTCCCCGGATTTTGACCCCGGCCCTGTTTTTTTTAAACCCCGCTTTTTGCCTCTGATTTTTTTACTCGCTTTCCCCACTGTGTTTTTACCCCGGCTTGTTTTTTGACTATTCTTTTGGGTTTTCGTTTTTGGCATATCCTTTCCCCGGGCTTTACCCCACCCGACTGTTTTGAACTGCGTTTTCCCTGAGGCCCTGCACTTAGCAGCGTAGGGCCCGTCGTCCAGTTGGGGCTGCCGCCCAGGGAAGCACGCCAATTTGGCAGGGAAAAAGTGGGCTGGGGGGGCATCCCGGGCCCCCCGCCCCCTCCCTTGGAAAGTACCCGGTTTTTCCCGGCCACTATTTTGCGCTCTCCAGCACCCCCCCAAACCCCCGGCTGATTTGTAACAGATCAGGGGCTTACCCACTTGGGCCAGGACCTAGCACTTAGAGTCAGCAGCAGGAGACCTCCCAGGGTTTCCCCTCCGGCTGGGAGTCCTTTGGCAACCCCACTCCCCTTAATTTAACCCCCTATTCCCAAATTTCCCCAGAGTTCGCAGGGGGCAGAAAGGGCCCTTTTTTGTGTTTAAGGGAAAGGGTGCCGATTGTACTTTTTGCCCCCCCCCACATACCCAGGGAATGAGGAGCACAGGTGGGAATTTATTTATTTTCCCTACTCCAAGGTCCCCCCAGAATGGGCTTTTCCCCCGCTAACCCCCCGACTCGCCCAGCTGAATCCTAGGGCCGCTTTTTTGACTCCTTGGGGTTCTTTTTGACCGACCCTGAAAAGGAAACAGTGGCTGAGAAAAGCGCTCCAAACCCCTTTAAGAAAAAGGGGAAAAAGGCCGGTGGGGGAAATACTGTTCCGAGTTCCCGTTGGTTTTATTCCGTGGGGGGGAATGACCCAGCCCCTTTGGGGCCAGTTAAAAGGGGGTACTGACCATTAAAAAGGGCTTGTTGGTACTTATCCAACCCCTGGAACACTTGATGAGGCAAAGGCTTTTGGGTGTTTGCCTTTGGATAGACGGTTTTAGGGAAGACGCCGGGAGAGGGAAAAATTTTCTCCTTACCCCAAAGTTTCCCGCTTCCCCCGGGCAGTCACCCCCCAGGAAACCCCCTCATGTTGAGATGCCCCCCCGAGAGCCCCATGCCCAAAAAAGGGGCCCTCCCCCTTCTGCGGGGGGGGGGGAAAAAAAAAAAGTGGGAAAAAAAAAATGGGGGGTCTCACCTCGCCCCGGGAAGTGTGCCAACAGAAACCCACCAGAAAACTCCCGCGCCTAGAAAGACTCATGGAGGGTCACCTAGGTGAAAGGGATTTCCCATGGTTCCAAAAAAATTTTTACTTCCATTAAATTTTTTTCCCTTTTCCCTGCTAGTTTCCGGGGGGCCTTTGTGGATTTTGGGATCAGCTTGCAACTTTGTGGGCCTTCATTTTTAAACGCCTGGCCCTTCCCCTGGAGGCCCCCCTATCTGATTTTTCCCTTTAGGGTTTGGGATAGATTTTTACCCCGTTGGTAAAGGCAAGATCCAAAAATTGCACTCCCCGACTTGAGATGCTGTTGGGGCTTTTGCACACTGAGAGGTTTTATTCTTTTTTCAGGAGGGGTTTCCTTTTTCTGTGTTTTGGGGGTTAGGTTGCCCTGGGTTTTAGAAGCACCCAACCCCGTGATTGACTTTGGAATTTTGGAGAATTTTATTAGGTGGGTAAGCAATTTATTTAAAAAATGTCCTTCCGATCATCCGGTAATGCGGAAGATTAGCAATTTTTGGCCATTTTGCGCGACCCTTTGCTGTGGTTTTTTTTCCCAAAACTCAGTCTGAGCTTTAAACCCCCCATAGCCCCTATGATTGTGCTATTTAACCATTTTTCCCGGGGTGAATTTTCCAAAAGGGAGGATTTAAAAAAACAATCGTCTTTGGGCCCCGGGGAGACTCCCATGAAGCATTTTATTGCAGAAAGTTTACCCGAAGGGTTTTTTAAACCGTCCTTCTGTCCGCCTATGGGGCGGGGTTCCCTTTT
>JAODAL010078704.1:0-12824 GCA_025379985.1 Phyllomedusa bahiana | reverse complement strand
ACAGATTCTCCCCCCGGGGGGGATCTCTGTCCTCGAGTGCTTGGCTTCTTTGTAGATTCTTTAATTAGTGCTTTCTTTGTCTGGGCTGTCAGTTTAGGTTGGTGGCCATGTCTTGGTAGGTTAACTTTCATGTCATTCTCCTTCCATTTACGTATGTTGGATTGAACAGTGCTCCGTGAGATCTTCAGAGTTTGGGCTATTATTATTTTTTAAATCTAAACCTGCAATACACTTTGCCACAACTTTATCACTGAGCTTCTGCTGTGTTCCTTGGTTTTCTTGATACTGTTTGTTTACTAATGTTCTCTAAAAACCCCTGAGGCCTTCACAAAACCGCTGTAGTTACAGTGCCTTGCGAAAGTATTCGGCCCCCTTTAACTTTTCAACCTTTTGCCACATTTCAGGCTTCAAACATAAAGATAAAAATTTGCACTCACCCCTTTTCAGTTTTTTATTTTTTTTTACAAAAGTTTGAAATATACAATAAATTTCATTCCACTTCACAATTGTTCCCTCTTGTTGTTGATTCTTCACCAAAAAATAAAATTGTTATATCTTTATGATTGAAATGTGGCAATAGGTTGAAAAGTTCAAGGGGGCCGAATACTTCCGCAAGGCACTGTATACTGAGGATACATTACAGACAGATGTGCTCTGTTTACTAATGAAGAGACTTCTAGAGATGACTGGTCACCCTGTATTTTTTTAGAGGGATCAGAGTACAGGGGGCTGAAGACGTGCACCAAACGCTTTTCAGTCTTTTAATTTGCAAAAATTTGGAAATTTGCAGATCAGATTCTTTCCACTTCACAAATAGCTGCTACTTTGTGTAGCTTGATCACATTAAAATATCAATAAAATACTTTGACATTTGCGGCCTTAAAGGGGTTTTGCCACAAAGTAAGTTCCTTACCTCTTATCTGCTCACGAGAAAATATAAACAAAGCATGCTGAGTCATGAACGACTGGAGGGGTGAGAGGGAGGGTGGTGAGCAGAGAGCAAGTAAGAAGGGAGCGTCTGAAATGTTTACTCAAATAATCACATTACAACCAGTGGATTCTCTATACAGCAGACAGACTCATACACTGCACTTTCTCCCCAAGCTCCTTAATGTTCCCTGTCATCAGATAAGAAGTGCAAACATGCAAGCGCGGCCAGATCAGCTCCTGGTCATGTCTAATGTAAACTTTCAGGAAACTAAGTGGGACTGGGCAATGCTGTAGCTCTCACAGGCTTCACTTTTTGTAATCACATATATTTAGAAAAGTGATTAAATACCCATTTTGGAGGATCCCACGTCAATATTACATCATGGCAAAACCCCTTTAACATTGAATAATGAGGGACCGTTCAGGGAGTAGGGAGACTTTTTCATCCCACTATATATAGAGGGTTTGTTTAATCCTAGCATAGGGTCACCCATGTGGCCCGGGCACGTAATAATGATCTGAAATACCCAAAGATGAGCGATTGTTGGCGGGTTTGATAGAAATTGGCCCACTCTGCCGACGTCAAAGGTGATTGGGGGGATTTGCAGATAAGTGCACCTTCTTGAGTCCTGCCGCGGTGTCATTATAAAGTTTGTGACGATCTTCGCGGTTGCAGAGTCGTGTCCTACATAGTCCGCGCCGCCGCCGCTGCCGCCAGCTAATAGCGGAGCTGCGTTTTGCAGCAGAGTCTTCCATGGCTTTTATCTCTCAGCCTTAGATGTGGATGTAATATAATTTGCAGCCGCCGTGTCAGAGATCAGCGCGCTGAAATACCACTTTATGTAATCAGGAGGTGTGATAATGAATTTCTGTACTTGAATGAATGTTTGGTTGAACAGAGGAGAAGAAAGCGCCGCTGCCATTTACGGCCTCAGACTCCTCACTCACTAATGAACATTTGGGGCTGAACGCTCCCATTAATTCCTTTCAAGCTGCACAGAAAGGCGGCCGCAATTTTCTCATGAAACTTTATTTTTTTTTTTGTGTCAAAAACATGAAAAAAAGCGAAGAAACAAAGTCAAATGACTGGTATTTATAGTCTAATGAGGCGAGCATCTGAAAAGCCAAATCACTTTAATTGCTCTGTTCTCGCCGACCGCTCATTTACATAACTGTTTAAAGTCTCGGCTCAATTTCTTATCAATGTCTCGCAAACATTAGAATTTATTTAGGGAAAATTGGAAGATGGCTTTGGGAACGCCGATCCTGGGGAGACCGGGGAGGCTGGGATGTGCTAACCTCCGAGGGGACGGGTGGAGGGGCTGAAAGGGGGTTTCTGGTAATTTATGTACATAAATCATAATCATTTTAGAATAAAAAGTTCCGTAACTTTCTGCTTCACTGTGGGAGGAATGTATTAAGTGGTGAACAATGGATTCCTGGTGCACAGAAGTTGCACGGTTTTGCTCAGAAATTGTTAACGCAACTTTTCTGCATTTTACACCTCCGAGCTGAGTTCACACATTGGGCCACATGTATGAACCTGTTTAGGTCTAAAACTCACTTTTTCCCTCGTAGAAACCTATGGGGGAAAAAAGTGAGTTTTAGACCTGAACAGTTTCATACATGTGGCCCATTGTGTTACTGTTGCATTTATCAGCAACGTATGATGAAAGTGCACGCAACCAAAGAAATGTGTCAAGAGGTGCAATGCCGAACCGCAGCTCCCACTCTCACTCCCCGGATCCTGTATACTCACCTCTCCACGCTCCTGCTCTGCTGCGGTCTCCTTCTCTACGCATGCATACCTGCTTCCTAGGGCGCATGCACGCCTGCTCTTTGACATTTAAAGGGCGAGCGCGCTGGTGATTGGGTAATCGTGGGGCACTGACACTATATCTTGTCCAGTCACACTGTGCACTCTTGGTTTGTGTTCTTGAGTTGTTGTTGTAGAGAGAGTTGCACTATCAAGTTGTTCTGTGCACCAGAGCTTTGTCCATGTTTATCCTGACCATGTTGCCTGCTGCCTGTCCCGACTACCCACCTGCCTACTTGTACCATACTGCACCTCAGCCGCTACTGCAAGCAAGTCATGTCAGGGGGAGCGACATGGGAGTCTCCCGCCCCGCGAGATCAACCTGCCTTGTGACGGACTATGACAAAGACTGGGAGGCTCCTTAGACTCCGCTCCCCGATGTGGCTTATACCATCGCTTGCAGTGGTACAGAGGATTCACCTCCAAAATGCATTAAATACACAAGTGAAAAGGCACATTTTTTATTCTGCAAGTGTTTTTATCATTGATTTAAAAATGCAATGTGTGAATCGAGCCTTATTTTTTGGAAAACAAAAGTGGGTGTGGTTTTTCAGAGGGTTGTGACCTCCGGTGTCCCACATATTTGTAACATTGTGTCAGGCTGGCATCCAGGTTGTTTCCCCCACAGACAACTAAGCTGTTACATTGTAGCATGTATACAGGTGGTTTTATTCTAGCATGTGTATAAGTGATACAAGTGGTTACATTATAGAATGTGTAGAAGAAGATACAAGTGGTTACATTGTAGAATGTATAGAAGAAGATACAAGTGGTTACATTTTAGAATGTATAAAAGTGATACAAGTGGTTACATTATAGAATGTATAGAAGAAGATACAAGTGGTTACATTGTAGAATGTATAAAAGTGATACAAGTGGTTACATTATAGAATGTATAGAAGAAGATACAAGTGGTATAGAAGTGATACAAGTGGTTACATTATAGAATGTATAGAAGAAGATACAAGTGGTTACATTGTAGAATGTATAGTAGTGATACAAGTGGTTACATTGTAGAATGTATAGAAGAAGATACAAGTGGTTACATTATAGAATGTGTAGAAGAAGATACAAGTGGTTACATTATAGAAGGTATAGAAGAAGATACAAGTGGTTACATTATAGAATGTATAGAAGAGGATACAATTGGTTACATTGTAGAATGTATAGAAGTGATACAAGTGGTTACATTGTAGAATGTATAGAAGAAGATACAAGTGGTTACATTATAGAATGTATAGAAGAGGATACAAGTGGTTACATTGTAGAATGTATAGTAGTGATACAAGTGGTTACATTATAGAATGTATAGAAGAAGATACAGGTGGTTATATTGTAGAATGTATAGAAGAAGATACAAATGGTTACATTATAGAATGTATAGAAGAGGATACAAGTGGTTACATTGTAGAATGTATAGCAGTGATACAAGTGGTTACATTGTAGAATGTATAGAAGAAGATACAAGTGGTTATATTGTAGAATGTATAGAAGTGATACAAGTGGTTACATTGTAGAATGTATAGAAGAAGATACAGGTGGTTGTGTTGCAGCATGTGTATAAGTGGTTGCATTTTAGCATGCAGCTGGTGAAATAAATATTGAACACGTCTCCAGTTTTTTAAGTAAATCTATTTCTAAAGGTGCTATTGACATGAAATTCTCACCAGATGTCAGTAACAATCCATCCAATCCACACAGGCAAAGAAACCAAACCAGAGATGTCCAGACATTATGTGTAATAATGAGAAATGACACCGGGAAAAGTATTTAACAAATGAAGAAAGAGAGTGCGGAAGTGGGATTCAGGTGGTTACTTTGTAGCTTGTATATAAGTGATACAGGTGGTTACATTTTAGCATTGTGGGGCTCAGCTCAGTGGTAGCACAAAAACACCAAGTCCTTGGCTCCCATTTACTTGGTTTGGCTTTTATTTAGCCACCAAAACTAGCTTTTTAGAGCCTGCTCACTGTCTCCTGTTTTAGTAGCTGAAACGCTTTCTTTTTGCAATGTTTTGCCTCTCTGTTAATCCACATTGGGTTTTTCCCTGTTTCTTATTATTTTATTTCCATAAGGTCTGTACCTCTCACAGTAGGCGCCTAAGATGTTTTTAAAGATCTCCCATTTATTTGTTCTGTTATTTTTAAGCACCTTGCCCCAGTCAATGCGGTCTAGGGCCTCTCTAAGCAGAATAAAATTAGCCTTCCTCAAATTCAGTGTTTTTGTGGCTCCATGACAAAAAGCTCTATTGAAGGATCGAAATTTTTTATATTATGGTCACTATTTTCTAGGTGCCCCCCAACCTGAACCTTTGTTATGCTGTCAGATCTATTAGTCTATTAGCTGGCGCCTTTCAGGTCTATGGGATAATATTACCTCAGCGGCGCCCCCTTCCCTCTAGTCGGCTCCTGCATCAGTTGGGAAAGGTAATTATCTTTAGTTATTGAGAAAAACCTGTTTCTTTTATGAGAAGCACAGGTTCTATTTCCCAATTTATGTCTGGGTACTTGAAGTCGCCCAGAATAACCACCTCACTCTGATTAGCTGCCTCATCTATTTGCCTGAGAAGTACATCTTCCATGGGTTCTATTATATTTAGGGGCCTATAGCAGACTCCTAGTAGACTTCTATTATTATTATTACTCCCATGTATATTTACCCATAATGACTCCACATTCTCATTCACTGTATCTATATCTTCCTGCGGTGTTGGCTTCAGACGGGATTTTACATAGAGACATAACTCTCCTATACAATCTCTTCTAAATAGACTGTAATCCTGTAAGTTAACCACCCAGTCGTAGCTCTCCTCCAGCCATGTCTCAGTTATCCACGCTATGTCATATTTTGCTTCAGCAATAAGTAATTCTCATTCATTTATTTGTATTTATTTTGACCTCATGGACATCACCAGATGCTGGGTTTCCTCCTTGTTGGCAATGACGCCTGAAGCCCTGACCTCATGGACATCACCAGACGGTGGGTTTCCTCCTTGTTGGCAATAACGGCCTGAAGCCCTGACCTCATGGACATCACCAGACGCTGGGTTTCCTCCTTGTTGGCAATGACAGCCTGAAGCCTTGGCCTCATGGACATCGCCAGACGTTGGGTTTCCTCCTTGTTGGCAATAACGGCCTGGAGCCTTGACCTCATGGACATCACCAGACGCTGTGTTTCCTCCTTGTTGGCAGTGACGGCCTGAAGCCTTGACCTCATGGACATCACCAGACGCTGGGTTTCCTCCTTGTTGGCAGTGACGGCTGAAGCCTTGACCTCATGGACATCACCAGACGGTGGTTTGGTCATTTTCTCCTTGTTGGCAATGACGCCTGAAGCCCTGACCTCATGGACATCACCAGACGCTGGGTTTTCTCCTTGTTGGTAATGACGGCCTGAAGCCTTGACTCATGGACATCACCAGACGCTGGGTTTCCTCCTTGTTGGCAATGACGCCTGAAGCCTTGACCTCATGGACATCACCAGACGCTGGGTTTCCGCCTTGACCTCATGGACATCACCAGACGCTGGGTTTCCGCCTTGACCTCATGGACATCACCAGACGCTGGGTTTCTCCTTTTGGCAGTGTACGGCCTGAAGCCTTGACCTCATGGACATCACCAGACGCTGTGTTTCCTCCTTGTTGGCAGTGATGGCCTGAAGCCTTGAGCTCATGGACATCACCAGACACTCCTCCTTGTTGGCAATAACGTCCTGAAGCCTTGACCTCATGGACATCAACAGACGCTGGGTTTCCTCCTTATTGGCAATTATGGCCTGAAGCCTTGACCTCATGGACATCACCAGACGCTGTGTTTCCTCCTTGTTGGCAGTGACGGCCTGAAGCCTTGACCTCATGGACATCACCAACGCTGGGTTTCCTCTTGTTAGCAATGACGGCCTGAAGCCCTGACCTCATGGACATCACCAGACACTGGGTTTCCTCCTTGTTGGCAATGACGGCCTGAAGCCCTGACCTCATGGACATCCCCAGACGCTGGGTTTCCTCCTTGTTGGCAATGATGGCCTGAAGCCTTGACCTCATGGACATCACCAGACGCTGGGTTTCCTCCTTGTTGGCAATGAAGGCCTGAAGCCTTGAACTCATGGACGTAGCTTCAGGGCTACGTAGTTACGTAGGCTACGACTAAGGGCAGACCATGCCCGAAACGCGTTAGTGTTTCTACGAGGTGTTTTACTCGTTTTTTCCTTCTATTATGCCTTACCTGTTTTTTTACCGTGTTATTTCTCGCCTAGACTATTGCAACATTCTTCTCTGTAGCCTCCTGTCTAGCACCCTCGCTCCCCTCCAAATCATCCTTAACTCTGCTGCCCGCCTGATTCAACTCTCTTCTCACTACTCCTCTGCCAATCCCTTCACTGGCTCCCTTTGCCCAGCGAATCCAGTTCAAGTTAGTAACCTTGACCTATAAGGCTCTCCATAACCTCTCTCCTCCATAACCTCTCCCCTCCATACATCTCTGCCCTAATCTCCAGATACCTCCCCTCACGCAACCTCCGCTACTCACAGGACCTTCTCCTCTGCTCTCCTCTTATAAGCTCCTCACATAACCATCTCCAAGACTTCTCCCGTGCTTCCCCCCACACTCTGGAACTCACTGCCCCAACACCTGAGACTCTCCTCCACTCTCACCAGCATCAAAAGCAACCTGAAAACCCATCTCTTCAGGAGCCTATGACATACAATAACCCCGCTGTCACTACACCCCACAAACATGTCTGCCCCCCACCTTCTGTCTCTTCCCACCTTCCTTGTAGACTGTAAGCCCTCACGGGCAGGGACCTCTCTCCCTCTGTACCAGTTGTTAGTTACTTATTGTCACTTTGTACTTGTTTGACCTATGTTATGTATGTAACCACCTTGAATATATATAGACACATACATATAACATACATAGACACACACACACGTATAACATATATAGACACACCTATAACATATATAGACATCTACATATATAAACACATATAACAAACATCTATAGACACATTCATGTAACATATAGACACATATATCTATAAACACACATATAGCATATCTATAGACACATACATATATAGACACACAATGAGGATTCCCAGTAACACAATTTTTTACATCTCTGGAAACACCAGCTCCCTGTTATCCTGCAGAGTGTGGGGGGCTCAGATCACCTATTGGGGGCGCTGCTAGGTGATGCGGGGGCTGGAGGTCATGTTACTGCAGTATTGTAGTGTTGGATACAATGTAACAAGCTGTCCTCCTCCTTCCTGGATACTTTGTATCTCTCCGCTGCCACCTGTTCCTGCCGTGTGTGATTCCATTGGATTATTAGGGGTAATGTGACTGTAATAGGGTTATATTTGCCGCCTCGGGGCCGGGCCCATTCACCTCTCCTCTGTAATGGATACTGATGTGTCAGGTGCCAGTTTTGCCTTCTGTTCTCCATCTCTGAGATGAGGAGACGGGAGCAGGGAGATAACAATTAGTCAATGGGATAGGCGGCCGCGGCCTGGACCCAGCACTTGATTCATCAGGATTGTCTGCGGGAAATTGGAATAGACGGAGGCTTGAAGACTTTCCAAGGTTTCCTCTGCACAGTCCCAGGTGTGCTCGGCTGCGCAGTCCCGGGTGTGTGCTCGGCTGCGCAGTCCCGGGTGTGCTCGGCTGCACAGTCCCAGGTGTGCTCGGCTGCACAATCCAGGTGTGTGCTCGGCAGCGCAGTCCCGGGAGTGTGCTCGGCTGCACAGTCCCAGGTGTGTGCTCGGCTGCGCAGTCCCGGGTGTGCTCGGCTGCGCAGTCCCAGGTGTGCGCTCGGCTGCGCAGTCCCAGGTGTGCGCTCGGCTGCGCAGTCCCAGGTGTGCGCTCGGCTGCGCAGTACAGGTTGTGCCTCGGCTGCGCAGTCCCAGGTTGTGCGCTCGGCTGCGCAGTCCAGGTGTGCGCTCGGCTGCGCAGTCCAGGTGTGCGCTCGGCTGCGCAGCCCCCAGTTTTGCGCTCGGCTGCGCAGTCCAGGTGTGCGCTGGCTGCGCAGTCCCAGGTGTGCGTTTCGGGCGCGAGCCCCAGGTGTGCGCTCGGCTGCGCAGTCCCAGGTGTGTGCTCGGCTGCGCAGTCCCGGGTGTGCTCAGCTGCACAGTCCCGGGTGTGATCGGCTGCGCAGTCCCGGGTGTGCTCGGCTGCGCAGTCCCGGGGGTGTGCTTGGCTGCGCGGTCCCAGGTGTGCTCGGCTGCTCAGTCCTGGGTGTGTGCCCCGGCTGCCCAGTCCCAGGTGTTCTCGGCTGCGCAGTCCCGGGTGTGCTCAGCTACACGATGGCGTTTGCCTCATTATTGGGCCTGTAAAGTGGGGGGGGGGGGAGAGGGGGCCTCATCCTGGACTCTGAAATATTTCTGTTTTTGAAGACGCTCTTATCGTGATGGATCAAATTAAACTAAGAAGCGGTGTAAAAATAAATGTAACAGAGGGAACAGCGTGTACCGCGGCGGCGGCGAGGGGCCCGGGCTTTATGGCTCCCGATTTACATATCGCCTTTATTTTCTGCTTTGCTCGTCATCTCGCCCATTTGTGCAGTCAATTTATTTAATTTAACCGGTTGCCGGTTCCTCTGCGTCCTTCACTTCACATCATCAGCTCCTTAAAATACATAAATAAGTGTTGTACCCGGGAAAATCAATGACGCTGGTGAGAACATTTCAGGAGCTTCCGGCCACTTAACGCTTTCAGCACCGCTCCCTGTGTACAGCCTGCGGGTCTGTACCTGACTGCAACAGCAGAATAGTGAGCGCAGCTCTGGAGGATAACACAGGATGTTACCCAGGATCAGTACAGGATAAGGAATGTATGTACAGTGACTGCACCAGCAGAATAGTGAGTACAGCTCTGGAGGATAATACAGGATGTAACTCAGGATCAGTACAGGATAAGGAATGTATGTACAGTGACTGCACCAGCAGAATAGCGAGCGCAGCTCTGGAGGATAATACAGGATGTAACTCAGGATCAGTACAGGAAAAGTAATGTTTGTACAGTGACTGCACCAGCAGAAAAGTGAGTGCAGCTCTGGAGGATAATACAGGATGTAACTCAGGATCAGTACAGGATAAGTAATGTATGTACAGTGACTACACCAGCAGAATAGTGAGTGCAGCTCTGGGGGATAATAAAGGATGTAACTCGGATCAGTTCGGATAAAATGTTGACGGGACTGCAGCAGCAGTTAGTGGCACAGTTTGGGGGATAATACAGGATTAACTCAGGATCAGTACGGATAAAAATTGTATGTACAGTGACTGACCGCAAAAAGTGGGCGCTCTGGAGGTTTAATACGGTGTAACTCGGGATCAGTATGGATAAAATGTTGTCACAGGACTGCCCAGCAATAGGGGTCCCGCTCTGGGGAAATAAGGATGTAACTCAGAATCAGTATAGGAAAGTAATGTTTACAGTGATGCTCCAGCAAAATAGTAGTGCAGTCTGGAATAATACGGATGTAACTCGGGAAATCGTATAGGAAAAGTAATTTGTACCATCTGCACCAGCAAAATAGTGGTGCAGCCTGGAGGAAATAAGGAAGAAAATCGGGATCAGCAGGATAAGTAATTATGTACAGTGCGCACAGCAGAATAGTGAGTGCAGCTTAGAGGATAATAAGGATGTAACTCAGGATCGTAAGGATAATTAAATTTGTCATAAATGACCCAGAATAGTAGCGAGCTCTGGGGGAAAATAAGGATTTACTAGGTCAGTGGGATAAGCAAGTATAAAAGTGACTGAAACAGCGGGAATAGTGAGTGCAGCCGGGAGGAAAATACAGGATGTTCCCCGGATAGACAGGATAAGTATGTTGTACAGTGACCTGCACCAGCGAATAGTGAGTGCAGCTCGGGAGGAAAATACGGATGTAACTCAGGATCAGCCCAGAAAAGTAATGTATGTACAGTGACTGCACCAGCGAATGTGAGTACATTTGGGGGGATAATACAGGATTAAACCAGGATCAGAAAAGGTAAGGAATGTATGTCAGTGACTGCCCCAGCAGAAAGGAGTGCAGCTTGGAGGATAATACAGGATGAAAACTGGGTCAGTACGGGAAAAGAAATGTATGACAGTGACTGCACCAGCAGAATTGGTGCAGCCTGGGGGATAAAAAAGGTGAAACTCGGGATCAGTGCAGGAAAAAGTAAGTATGAAAAAGGGACTGCCCCCACAGAATAGTGAGTGCACTCTGGGGATAATACGGATGAAAACCGGTCAGTACAGGAAAAGAAAAGTTGTACAGTGGACTGCACTAGCAAAATATGAGCGCAGCTCTGGGGTATAATACAGGATAAAACTCAGGTCATCAAAAATAAGTAATTATGACAGTGACGCACTAGCAGAATAGTGAGGCAGCTCGGGGGTATAATACAGGATGTAACTAGGATCAGACGGAAAGTAATTTATGTACACAGGATGCCCGCAAAATGGGGAGCGCAGCTCTGGTTTATAAACAGGATGTAACTCGGGTCAACAGGATAAGAAGTAGTCGTGACTGCACCAGCAGAATAGTGGTGCAGCTCTGGAGGATAATACTGGATGTAACTCAGGATCAGTACAGGATAAGGAATGTTTTTACAATGACAGTGGATTCAAAATACTGAATCCACTGAAAATGCTCCGAGGATCCAGTTCTCTGTGGACTTGTCCTGATAGTAAGTCGCCGCAGGGTTTGGAGTCGGCAGGGTCCTTGGTTTTCTGTATTTTCTCAGGGTCTTCAGGATAAAGTTTGTCCGGTCCGGAGCGGTTTTAAATTACTCGAGCAGGGTTGTGGGAGAGGGGCGCCCCCCTCCCACCCCCCGGCCGCTGATAAGAGCACAAGTAGTAATAATTTAATGACGACGCCATAAATCTGCGCACGGACCGATCTAGCAGATGAGGCAGAACTTTATATTTCCATAATGGAGATTACATCTGAAAATGTTACTGATTGTTGCGTTTTATGGACCTCCAGAGTTTAGGATGGAAAACGCACATGAAAATGAGAAGTCTTCGCCGGCGCCCGAGCGCGTCCATCATAGCGCTGATTAGATGACGCAGGACGCGGGCGCAGGGTTCAGCTGCTGCTGCTTGAGTTTTTCGTGAGCGTCATGGCCAGTGATGATGTGGGCGGGGGGGGGGTTATAAACATGGATCTTTTGCCTTTTCTTCAGTGCTTCCCCCAAATTTAAAAGAGCCTAAGGACGATCATCCTGATCCTCCTGGTTCATGAATAGAATACCAGGTCATGGCCAACTTTCAAGGAGAGCAGTAGTAGAGGCGGCTGTAAGGTTGATTCTACTCGAGGGACTTAAGTACATACTTAAAAAAGAGTTTTAATTAGTTAAAAAATAACAATAAAAAAAAATGCTGAAATATGAATTAGAAAGCACAAGCGTTGCTTCACAGCGGGCGGGAATTTTGTAAAACCCTCATAAATGTGGGCATTTTTTTGGGCTGTTAATGGTGATTTGGGGGCAAACCTGCTGGCAAGGCTTAAAGGGGTGTTCTCACCATTCTGTTTTATAGAGCCTGCTATTCAGGCTCCCACTTCCTTTTCAGGCTGTGGCTGGGTCTACAGCTTCAGGATCACAGTTCCTGTTCAGGCTGTGGGTGGTTTCTACAGCTTCAGGCTCCCACTTCCTGTTAATTTTGTGGGCGGTTCTGCTGTTTTAGGTTCCTCCCTCCTGTACAGACTGTGATTAGTTCTACAGCTTCAGGCTCCCACTTCCTGTTCAGACTGTGATTAGTTCTACAGCTTGGGTCCCACTTCCCATTTAGACTGTGTTGTTTACGTTGGGTCCCACTTCCTATTCAACTGTGATTAGTTTACGCTTCAGCCCACTTCCTATTCGGGTGTGGGCAGTTCTACAGCTTCAGGGTCCCCCTTCAATTTAGACTGGATAGTTTCAGCTTCAGGGCCCCACTTCCCTTTTAGATGTGATTGTTCTACAGCTTCAGACCCTCCCTTTTGTTCAGGCTGGGGTGGTTTAACAGTTCAGGTCCTACCTCCTTTCAGCTTTGGTTCTTTAGAGGTTTAAGTCTTCTCTTATGTTCAGGCTGTGGGGGGTT
>JAODAL010078703.1:0-12825 GCA_025379985.1 Phyllomedusa bahiana | reverse complement strand
TTTCCCCGCCGGCGAATCCGCCGGGGGGGAGAAAATTTGCATGCCCACTTTCTAGCGGCGAAATTACGGGGCCCGGCATGATTGTCTATGGGCGGGCCCAAAGTCCCGGCCCCTGCTTACCCCCCCGGTCCCGCCCCCGCCCACACGGCGTAATTGCGGGGTAAAATTAAAGTCCCACAATTAAGCCTTTGGAACTTGGTTTAAGGGGGTTTTAAAAGTTTTAATGGGCCAAAGGCCTTATATAAGATTGATGTCGATTCTAAAAGGGGCCTGAAAATTATTGAGAGGATTAAAAAAAAGGGGGCCCAGGGTTTTTCCAAAAAATTGTGGGGACTTTTAAGTTTTCACCCAGGGTAAAAGGGCTTAGTTGCCCAACTTTTTAAATTGAAAAAGCAGGAGATTGTAGTGGCTACGCGCGCCGCGGCAAAAATTTTTCATGGAAAAGCCCATCTTGTCCCGGGTGCCACGCCACTTCAAAAAGCCCCACCCACTCCAACCCAACTGCAAAAACGGCTTTGGAAAAAAAGCCCGGAATGCCCCTTTTTCCGGGAGTTTAACCCCCCCTAACCAGGTTGTTTCCCCCTTTCAAAGGCAGGTAGATTTCCCCCTTTTAGCCAAGTAGATGCCCCCTCTGTAGCCAGGTAGATGCCCCCCATTGTTTGCCCGGTAGTGCCCCCCTTTTTTAGCCAGGTAGTGCCTCCCTTTTTTTAGCCAGGTTGGGTTTCCCCCCCTGTGCCAGGTAAATTGCCCCCTCTGTTGCCCCGGTAGTGCCCCCCCCCTTTTTTTGCCAGGTAGATGCCCCCCTTGTTTTGCCGTATTTTCCCCCCTTTTTTAGCCAGTTAGTTACCCCCTCTGTTGCCAGGTAGTTGCCCCCTCTGTTGCCAGGTAGCCCCCCTCTTTTAGCCAGGTAGTGCCCCCCTTTTTGCCAGGTATTGCCCCCATTGTTTGCCAGGTAGTGCCCCATTGTTTGCCAAGTGTGCCCCTCTGTTGACAGGTAGATGCAACATTGTTTGCCGGTAGTCCCCCCCTCTGTTAGCCAGGTAGTGCCCCCTCTGTTGCCAGGTGCCCTTGTTGCCCCCCATTTTTTGCCAGGTGACCCCCATTGTAGCCAGGTAGTGCCCCCTCTGTTCCCCAGGTATTGCCCCAATTTTTGCCAGGAGGTGCCCCATTGTTTGCCAGGTAGTGCCCCCTCTGTTGAAGGTAGATGTCCCATTGTTTGCCAGGTATTTCCCCTCTGTTGCCAGGTAGTGCCCCTCTGTTGACAGGTAGATGCCCCATTGTTTGCCGGGTTTAGACCCCCCCATTTTTAGCCAGGTTGTGCCCCTTTTTGCCAGGTAGTGCCCCCATTTTGCCAGGAGGTCCCCCCATTGTTTGCCGGGTAGTGCCCCCTTGTTGACAGGTGGGTGCCACCATTGTGCAGGTATTGCCCCCTCTGTTGCCAGGTAGTGCCCCCTCTGTTTCCAGGTAGATGCCCCCATTGTTTGCCAGGTTGACCCCCCATTGTAGCCAGGTAGTGCCCCCTCTGTTGCCAGGTAGTGCCCCCATTTATTGCCAGGAGGTGCCCCCACTGTTTGCCAGGTAGTGCCCCCTCTGTTGACAGGTAGATGCCACCATTGTTTGCCAGTAGTGCCCCTCGTTGCAGGTAGTGCCCCTGGTTGCCAGGAGGTGCCCCCATTTTTGCCAGGTAGGTGCCCCCTCTGTTGGACGGGTTTGGCCCCATGTTTGACAGGTAGTGCCCCTTGTTAGCCAGGTAGGCCCCCCTTGTTGCCAGGTAGTGCCCCTCTGTTGAAGGAGTCCCCCCAATTGTTTTGCCATGGAAAAATTGTGCCCCCCATGTTTGCCAGGAATGCCCCATTGTTTGCCAGGTAGTGCCCCTCGTTAGCCAGTTAGTGCCCCCTCTGTTGCCAGGTAGTGCCCCTCTGTTCCCAGGTAGTGCCCCCTCTGTTGCAGGTAGATGCCCCCATTGTTTGCCAGTTAGACCCCCCATTGTAGCCGGGTAGTGCCCCCTCTGTTCCCAGGTTTTGCCCCCCTTGTTTGCCAGGTAGTGCCCCCTCTGTTGCCAGGTAGACCCCCCATTGTTGCCAGGCAGAGCCCCCCTAAAGCTAATAAAAATAAAATAATAAACGCCACTCACCTGACCAGGCTCCCTGCAGCACGTCCAGCTTCTGACGATCTCCTCAGCGTCACCAGGGAAGTGAGTGCAGAGGCGCGTCACTTCCCTGCGCCGCTGACCTGTATGTACGGCGCCCCAGCGCCGCTGAAATTTACAGGGGGAAAAGGGGAGGAGGGAGCGATCCCTCCTGCCTCCTCCCTGCAAAAGCGGGGATCCGGGCGGGTGAAGCGGCCGCTGTGGCGCTTCACCGGCCTGTGGGAAGGCCCGGCGGCGCCAGAGTAGCGCACCCGCGCTACTCTGTCGCCGCGGTATGTTAAAGAACCCCCGCTGCCGGCTGGCGGGGGGCGTTTCGCCAACTCTGCGGGGAGGGCGGGGGGGGGACCCCCAAATAGCGGGACCCCCCGCCAAAAATGGAAGAGTTGGCATGTATGGGTATAAGCAATCAGCTCCTCCATACAACTGGTGGAGGCCACCTCCTCTAACCATTCCACTATGGATGGGGAAATGTTCTGACGCCAGCGGCATGGAATTACAGTTTTAGCAGCTTGGGTGAGATGTCGCGCTAAAGATTTCATGTATGAGGACTGCGTGACGGGTACCATAAATAAAAGTGTGGCTTCTGGGCTATCTGGAACAGATGCCCCAGTGCAGTCTTAGATAGCCTGGAGCACCTTTCTCCAAAAAAAAGGCGCAGCATTGGATAACCCCACCAGCAGGGGCGTAGCTATACGGGGTGCTAACGGGCCCTGGAGGTTTAGGGGCCCCAAAGGCCCCTCTTTCTCATAAGGAGATACCAGTTTTATAAATCGTACATGGTAGATGGGGGCCCTTTTATGGATTTTGCACTGGGGCCCCGGAGCTCTAAGTTACGCCTCTGCCCACCAGATATGCACCATGGTCCCCACCTCCCGATTACACCGCCAACAGGTGTCAGGAATGCTAGTTACCATTTGTGGATCATGACCTGCACTCTATACCATCTTGTTAAAATTTTAAAGCTTGTTTCCTGTGCTTTACAGGCTACCACTGCTTTATGCATGAGGAAAAAACAGCTTTTCCATTGTTCCATTGTAAAAGTCTTCTGTAGCTCCCATCCCAAGCCTCACAGTCATGAGGAAGTGTTAAATTATTAGATACAATCAGACACTGATAAATCAGTGAGATCAAATGTCCAGGCAGCGTGGGGCTACACAGAGTTTCTGCACTGCGATTGGCTGGCTGACATTTCATTCAGCCTGTTGGGATACGCCTCCAGACAGGTAACGCCCTGGCCATGCCCCCGCGCTGTGATTGGCTGCCTGCACACTCTTTGTTTTGTCCCCTCTGAGCTGTTAAAATCGGTAGTGAAACCAAGGTCTGCTGGCTCTATACTCATCTCCCAGATCTAGGGTGAATGATCTGGGCAATTGCTGGCTGTTTAAGTCACAGATCCCCTCATATAACACAGTATTATAGAGTCTCCTGCCTGTTAACAGGGGAAGATGAGGAGGGGGAGGGCAGTGTGCATTCCTCTATATAAAAAAGTAACACAGACTGCAGCCTGGTAACAGAGGGGGAGCGGGGGCAGTGTACACTCCTCACATGTCTCATCAGTTCAGGCTGTGTGTATAACTACATATAGCACAGCAAGGAGCTTGTGGAGTCAGCCTGAAGCTCTGCAGACATATAAGAAGCATGTAAGAGGCTACAGATCTGTTCTGACCAGACATCATTCTGCTTCTGCTGTGTCACCCAGAATGATGATGTCACAGGTCGTCAGTGAGGAGAGACTCCTCCTGGGAGGGGGGAGACACCTGCTGAGGGGAGAGACTCGCCCCTGGATTTCAAATTCAATCTCGGAGAATTAGCTGAAGAGCATGAACAGTTCAAATGATAAAACCCCTTTAAATGGGGAAAGTGCTCTAAGCAGATCCTTTTTTTATGATGGTTGAAGCAAAGAAGCACCAGAGCTGAAGATATTCAAAATGGTACCTAGAGGAGGGAGGGCAATCCTGAATTAAATCCAGGAGGGGGAGCAAATTCTCCTTATTGTGAACATGTACTGATAGAATAGGCCAGGATTTAGAGCTCCCCAAAAAGGATTTCCCAGAGGAGCCCGGAGGAAACAACTGGTTATCTGAGATGGAAAACAAGGTCCATCTAGGTTTAATAAGGATTCTGAGGCTTTAGATTTTTGGAGAATGGCAAGTTTATGGGACGTACTGAATGTTAAGGATTTGGGGCCGCAGGATGAGAGGTTTGGAACCCATGGAAGAGAAAAAAGTGCCCGAGGGCAGACTTTTTTTGCGATATACAGTACAGACCAAAAGTTTGGACAAACCTTCTCATTCGAAGAGTTTTCTGCATTTTAATGACTACTTTCATGACACTGGTCTAATGTCCATTCCTTGTGTTCTTTAGCCCAAACAAGTCTAGGAAACCACTGCTAAGGGCAGGCAACAAGCAGAAGAGACTTGTTTGGGCTAAAGAACACAAGGAATGGACATTAGACCAGTGTCATGAAAGTAGTCATGAAAATACAGAAAACTCTTGGAATGAAAAGGTGTGGCCAAACTTTTGGTCTGTACTGTACACCCAAAGCTTATCTTGGGGACTATGAATCAAATACAAAAACCTATTATCTACGGCAGCCAGGTACTACAATCTGCTATCAGGCAAACCTCCCTCAGATTTGGGTCTAGAGAGCAGTTCCCTTTTAATCTTTGGGCATTGAGAGCGCCATATGAACTCAGAAACATCTCTGGATCCGCACCCAAAAGGAAGAGGGTAGAGAAATCGGGATTGTCTGCAGCAGGTATAATAGTTTCGGGAGGATGATAATCTTAATGATGTTTATTCTACCAAACCAGGAGAAGTCTCCTCGAGACCAACCCCCAAGCAATTAAGCGATCTTCGCGGACAGAGGTAAAAAATTTGAGTTAAACATCTGTGAAAGGTCTGCGAGTATTTTAATCCCTAAGTATGAGAGTTTCTTGCCAGGCCAGGAGGAAGGGGAGTTGGATTTAATGGTACGGACAAAAGGCATGTCAAGTGAGACATTCAGAGCCTTAGACTTAAAAAATGTATAAATATAGACATTTTGTAACTGGCCCAGGAAACTGGCCCATTTTTAAAAAAATTTGATTAGGGCCCCATAAAGCTTAAACATTTGGACCCCCCGCCCATTACCAGTTCCTATCTTGCCCCTTATTTTAACCAGTTCCTGGCCAGGCGTGTTGCGATCTGCGCCACAGCCCGCAACTCGGGCTGCGGGCGCCGTTGCAGCCCTGTCAGTGCCCCCGCTAACAGGGCGAGTGCCGGCGCTGCCCAGGTGTCGGGCGACGGGCGCACTTGTCCCCTTGCGCGCTGGTACTCACCCGGCCGCGCTCCAGTGTCTCAGCAGCCTGCTGCTGCCTAGCGCGCGCGTCTCCGAGCTGTAGGGCGCGCACGCGCCGGCTCTGTGAAATTGACAGGGCCAGTGCGCCGGTAATTGGCTAATTGCCGGGCGCTGCCTCTATATTACCTGGGCGCTTCGCCCACTCCCTGCCGGATCTTTAGTGCCTTTGTCTATAGAGAAAGCGTTTCCTGAAGCCTTGTTCTGATCTCCCATGTACCGTACCGTTTGCCTCCGTCTCCTGACCACGAACCTCTGCCGCCTGCCCTGACCTTCCTGCCTGTCCACGACCACGAACCATAGCGCCTGTCCTGACCTTCTGCCCGTCCCCGACTACGAACCTGCCTTACGATTTTGTACCACGTTATACTTCGGCTGCCACCGCAAGCAAGTCACGTCAGGGGTAACGACCTGGTAGACTCCCGCCGCAGCAAGTCCATCCCGTTTTTGCGGTGGGCTCTGGTGAAAACCGGGACCTACTTAGACTCCGCTCCCTGGGGGCTATACCATCGCTTTTGGGTGGCCCAGGGGGATCCACTTCTACGTCCGGGGACGTTACAGGCCGTTTACCCTTTCCCTGGCCCGGCAATTTTCCTTTTTTTATACAAAAAGGGGTTTGAATACTATAACCCATTCTCGCACTCTGTTATTCTATTCATTTTTCGCCTTTCGCTGTGATATCTTAGGCTTTATATTATGTAATTTTTACATTAGTTTTTGTTCATAGCTGTTTTTGTGTTTTAGTACAAGGGAAAACCGTAAAAAAAATTGTTTTCCACATTTTTTTTTGATTTTTGTATTTAGAAAAGTGAAATAAAATAAATTTTTGCATATTTAAAAGAGTTGATAAAAATTTTTAGGGTTCTCGGGGGGGGGGTAAAAGTTGGGTTAGGCTTTTTAGTTTTTTATTTTAATAATTTTTTTTTTATTTTGTGTGTGTGTCGTAACGCGGGTGGACCCCGCGGGGCCCCAACGCAAGCGATGATACTAACCACGCCAGGGAACGATCTAAGTAGCCCCCGGTTTTCTCAGACCCGCCGCAAAGCGGGATGGATTTGCTGCGGCGTGGGTCCCAGGTCGTTATCCTGACGTGACTTGCTGTCGAGCCGGAGACGGAGCGGGGACTGGTGAGTCGGGGTTTCCAGCCCCGAAGTAAAGGACCAGGCTGCGGGCAGCCCGGCACCGGCGGGACCCCGTAAGCCGAGCGCCATGACAGTACCCCCTCCCCGCCCCCCCCCTTAGCTCTCCCCCTCTTCCTTTGGAATTTAGAGAGGAGATCAGGGGGCAGGTTGGCCCAGTTCCCCACAACGCTCCTCCGGGACCGAACCCTTTCCCAGCAATAAGGAAGAACCGTTCCCCCCTCCCCGTCTTCTCCGCCAGCCCCTTTCCCTAAAAGTTTATCTGTTTTTAAAAACAGGAGAAGCGAGACAGACTACGGGAGAAGCGGTTTCAGCCCCACCGGCTTGAGGGGGGACAGTGAAAGGGCGTTCGGGATAGTAGAGCGGGGGCAAGGGAGCTTAAGGGAGGGGGTTCAGGCCGCTGGAAGCACCAAAAAAGGGGCCAAAAGTACTTGGGACCAAACTTGTAGTGGGCATTTTAAAGCGGATTTTTACTTCGCGGATAACCAAAACCCTGCTCCGGGGCTCAAAAAAGGGCGGGCGCTTACGTACTGTCCCCTGACGTTTGGTCGGGCAGAAGCTCTTTAGCGGGCCTTGTATTTTGCCAGGAGCCTTGATGTCCTTTACTTGGCATTCACGGCCGGGCAAGAGACGAGGTGCTAGAGGGGGGTGGGGGGGGTGTAACCCAAAAGACCAAAAAAAGGGGGAGGCCCCAGCGGATTCAGTCAAAAGAGTTATAAGAAAACTCTGCCCGGGGAGAAGAGGGCCAGTTATCCGATAGCGGAAACAAAGTGCCGCAAGGGGGTTACCCAACACCGGGTTAAACCCCGCTCTATGCCCATTAGTTTGGGGTGGTAGCAGATAAAAAAATTAGCTGAATCTGCAACTAACGGCACAGAGCCCCCAAAATTTTGCAATAAATGGACTTCCCTGTCAGGCAATATGAAAAGGGGGGAAGACCTGCAAGCGAAAAATTGATGGAAAAAATGTTGGCCAGCGGGGGGGAGAGGGTCCCCCAGGCAGTGGATAAAAGTGACCCTTTTTGGAGATCGATCGGTCACCACCCAGAGACCGGTTTCCGATGGGCGGGGGTTTGTGACAAAGTCCATGACGACATGGGTCAGGTTTTTCCGGCACAGGGGAGGCAGCGGGAGGCCCGCGGGTTTGAGCAGGAAACCTTATTTGGGACGGAGGAGCACGCCAGCACAAAGTCCCTGACATTTTGACAAAGGGGGGCCACCATTAGTAGGGGTAAAACACTGTAGAGATTTGGACCCCCTGGATCCCCCAGCATTGGGGAAAGAATGTCCCCATCTCAGGATTCGGGGCCCGCAAGGCAGGGCGAACTTTTTCTTCCGGGGGGAATGTTGCAGACCCACGGGAACGCCTGACGACCCTTTTGGGAATATGTGGGGGAGGCGACTCAAGACCCACCGTATCCGAGGCACGATATAGGGCGCGGCTTTGATGTTTTTCCCCGGTGGCCCGAAAGTGTAGCCGGGAAGTTAAAAAAAAAAAAGAGGACCATCGGGCCCTCCGGGAAACAGGCGTTGGCCGACTGCAGTATAGGGGTTTTTATGGCGGGTGAAAATGTAAATAGGGTGACGACCCCCCCTCCAACAGGTGCCCCACTCCCCCGAGCCAATTTTTTGGCCAGTAACTCGCGCCCCCTTGGGTTTAATTTTTCTCGGCAGGAGAGAAAATTTGGAAAAAAAATCCACCGTTGAGTTTCCCCAGGGGGATCCTGAGGGGACAGCACCGGCCCCCACCAAGGAAGCATCCACTTCCAGAATGAAGGGCGGTTCGGGTCCGGGGGCGGACAAAAACCGGAGCAGACATGAATGCCGTTTTGAGACTGTTAAGGTTTCTTGAGCTTCGGGGGGCCAGGTTTGGGTTTGCCGTTTTTTTCTTAGTTGAGCCACCAGGGGACCCAAACAAGGTAGAGAAGTGTGGAATAAATTTCTATAATATTAAAAAACCCCCCGGGAAAATCTTTTGAAGGGCCCCAAAAGGGCCCCCCCGGTTGTGGCCACTGCAACATGCGGGGATTTTTTTAAGGACCCACCCGGAGGGCCCTTATCAAGACATGTACCCTAAAAAGGGTAAGCTGGTATGTTCAAAGGACACTTCTCTGGTTTGGCAAAAAGCATGGGTGCAAAGCGCCGAGGAATGGCGGACTTGGTGGCGTTTAGTTACGAGATCGGGGGGAAAAAAAAATTGAATTTTGTCCAAGTAGACAATAACATACTGTAGGTAGGTCCCCGGGAAGATTCATTGACAAAGTTTTGAAATCAGCCCCGGGCGTTGCAGAGACCGGGAAAGGCATAACCCGATACCCAAGTGGGCCCTCCCCCGTATTAAACGCCCTTTTCCATTTTTTGCCCTTTTCGAATACTAATTAAATTGTAGGCACCGGAGATCCAGTTGGAAAATATTTTTTTCGCTCCCCGGCGGGGCGAAGAGTTGGAGATCAAAAGGGGAGCGGGGGGCGGTTTTTTATAGTAATTTTATTTTTGCCCCCATAGTCAAAGCAGGGCCGGGGGAAAAACCGTCTTTTTTCTCCACGAAGAAAAAGCCGGCCTGCCCGGGGCGAGGACTTATGAAAAGAACCCCTTTTCGGAGGTTTTTCCTTTTGTACTCAGAAATCGCCTTTGTCTCCAGGGGCGGGAGATCGGGTATACCGGCCCCCTTGGGAGGAGTACAGCCCGGTTGCAGGTCAATGGAACAGTCAAGGCCCCTTTTTGGGGGAAACGTTTCGGCCTGTCTCTCGAAAAGACTGCAAATCCCAGTAGGCTTGGTAGACCTGGGGAGGCTTGGGAGACTTCAGGGAGGGGATGAGGGGCGACTGCGGTTTTGACAGGCAACTGAGTAAATCGGGAAAACCCCAAAGCATGACTTCACCTGGCTCCAATCCAAGGTCGGGGGAAGGTCCCGCCCAGGGAGGCCCCGAAGGGGTTTCCGAGGGGGATTGAGGCAGGGCAAGAAGTTGCAACTTTCCCAGTGAAGGGCCCCAATCTGCAAGCAGAGGGGGCGGTACGAAAGGGGTAGCGTCCTTAAGGCATTCGCCACTGACCCAGGAGACGAACTGGGTTTTTGCAAACGGAATCACAGGGAGACGAAAATGGTCACAAGTTATGGCTTATGAAATTTCCCGCAGATCCGAATCAATAAAAGGCGGGGGCCCGAAAAGGGGCGGTCCCGGTGAAACGCCCCTACATCGGGGGATGGTCGACGGGGGGAGGCCGCTCTGGGAAACCTAGGGCGCCTCTCATAGGCCCTAGGTGGGGAAGTTTCCCGGGGCCCCCACAGTCCCAATGAAATGGCCGAACCCCCACAAAAAAGCAAAGCTGCTTCTGCCAAAGCTGTGCGTTCCTCCTGGAAGGTGGGTCTCTCGACCCGCATGGTTCCCTTCGAGACCCTCGGAGCAGGAAAAAGGTGCCCCTGAATGTGGGGGCCCCCAAAAGGGGGGAAACGGCATGGCGGCGGTTTCCGTTTAAGGGGAGCTTTGTTGCCTTTCGGCGAAGCGATATCCCCCGGGGCTATTGGATTGGTCTCCAAAATGTGGGAGATCCCCAGCGGCGAGCTCATCCTTTTATTCGCCCCCAGAGGCCTTGCCAAATGTCACCACCAAGTTCGTTATTAGTCCCGCTCCCCAGCGAGAGTGCGAAACTGAAGAATATGACCGACTGTGGGTCACCCTACAAGCCGGAAGGGGGCTGCGGGAGCCGAAAAAAGTCGGCCCGGTTTCCTAAAGACTGTGCGGAACCCCCGGAGGAAAGGTTTGGGGGTCCGGGCCCGTCAGAGGATCCCCTCGATCCCCAAAAGGCTTACCCAAGCCAAGGCTTCTCCGACAAAGGGCTGATTATGAAGGCCCCTTGGCTTGCTCTGGGGAATTGGTGCCCCCTATCCGGGTGAATGGAGCACTGGCGATGAACCCTTGGAATTTTGGGGGGCTCCATCGTAGCGAGGGGAAGTGGCAGTGAGAGGGGTCCCGAAGCCCGGGGCAGGTGAAACAAGGTGCCGAGCAACAAGGGGTGCGGCGGCGGCAGCGGTGGAGGCAGGGATCGCAAGGTTCTGCACTGGCCCCTAGTGGTCAATACGTTGGCTTGCTGGGGGAGGCCGCGTAGTCCCCGGGGATCGGGCGAGGTCCCCGGGGGAATCCATGGGCCGTCTGTCTTAAAAAAAGGAGTGGATCCCCTGGGCCAAAGCAAGCGATGAAGTTTTGCCACGCTAGGGGCGAGTCTAAGTAACCCCCGGTTTTCCCAGAGCCCCCCCAAAAGGGGGTGGCTTGCTGCGCGTAGGGTACCAGTCGTTACCCTGACTGACTTTCTTGCGATGGCGGCCGGGATCAGGTGGTGCAAAGCGTAATCCAGAGACGTAGCGGGGACAGGCAGAAGGTGGGCAGGGGGGAGACAGGCAAGGTCGGAAACGTAACAGGCGGATGTACATGGGTAATCGGGAAGAACAGCAATACTCTCTGACCAAGGTAAGCACACCAACAACGGGCAAGGAGTGCTGGGGGGTGTCCTTTATGGGACCAGCGGCCATCAATAACCAATTAATGGCGTTAAGGCCGCGGCGCGCGTGGATGGTTTTAAAAGGGGCCCAAGAAGGGAGCAGGGGGGGGATGGTGAGAAAAAAAAAGGGGTTTCCGCCCCGAAGCAGAAGGACCACGGTTGGGGGCACCGCGGCCCCCGGCCGGACCCCGTAACCCGAGGCCATGAAAAACCCCCCCCCCTTAGCTCTCCCCCTGCCCCGGGCCCCCGTAAGCGCGGGGGGGTGGCCCGCGGCTCGAGGCCGTGACAGTGCTTTTATTACTTATTTAAAAATGATTTTTAAAGTTTTAACCGTCCGGAGTTTCAAGGCAATGGCTGAATGGCAATATTAAAGGGGGTTTTGCCCGAAGTAAAATTTGACGTGGGAAGTTTGTAAATTAAAAAAATAAAATTTTCACCATTAATTTTTAAAAAGTTCTGCACCTTTTTGTTTTAGGTCCTTCAGTGACCCTTTTCTTTACAGCCATCTCCAGGAGATACGACCGGGGTGAGAGCTCCTCAGTCCTGGTCGCACTGTCGACCCCTCTCCTCTCAGGCACTATGAGTGTTAAAAACCCGGGTGCTGTCATTCTACTCCCGTCCTCCCTTAGAATTAGTCAAACTGTGCAAAAAATAAAAAAAAGAAACCAAAATCAGGTTTGTATTAAATAAAGAGAAATAAAATCCATGGGTTTTGGTTTCCCTGCAGGGATTTGACCAAGGACCCTTGTGCCTGGAGGCAAAATTTCCTGATACATTGTAGCTACGTACAATTCTCTACATAAACAGACCTTTCTTGATACAGAGAGGAAAAGGGTGGTATGTCATCCGCGGGTCACTTTTATGCAATTTTTAAACAAAACCCCAAAACGCCTCCTTCTAGCACACAGAGTGAAGAGCTGGATGCAGGAGGTATGAAATGAAAATTTTGGGGAAAACCCCCTTTAATTTGCAGCATACTACCAATATTTCCCCGTGGGGCAAAAAGTAGGAGAGAACCCACATAGTACTGCAGGATAGAATAGGGCCACTAATTATTCCCTAGATAAAGCTGCAAAGCTCTTGCACCTGAATGGGCCCCCTCAACCTTGGGGCCCCTTAACAGCTGCTATAGCTGTAGTCACAAGGAAAAGGTGGGCGGTAAGAGGGTTTTTAGGGTTAAACAAAATTTTACATTCCGTTTTTTGATATTTTGAGGGCGGAAAATTCGGTTTTATGAGAAAGGTAAAAAAATTTAACCCTTAATGACCCCCCCGTTGTCTTTTGCGTTTTTGGTCTTCCTTTCACGATTTTCTGCAGAATAGGGTTTTGCAGCTCCCCAAGTTGCAGCTGGCTAGGAACAGAGTGGGGCTTACAGTTTGTTCCCGAAGCAGCCCTTTTTGAGCACTGGAAAGTGGAGGAAATCCCGCTCCCCCCGCTTAACCCCTTTAAATTTCCACGGGGGAGTGACCACAGCATAACAAATCTTTTTCCCATCTATCAGACCCCGGTGACTGGGCATAGCCCAGGGAAAACTGCCAACAGCCTGGGGATAGAGTAGCCCCCGGGCTGTCTGTGTAACAAAACCCGCATCAGGGGAGACTATGTGCTGCTCTGACTGCTGTTTCAAACTGACACAGATTATAATGATTTGATATATGCTAATACATTTCTAAGGTAAAAACAAATTAAAACAGTTTTTTCCTT